>JAOXYB010068389.1:0-24295 GCA_028565635.1 Phoronis ovalis
GGTCGGTTATTATTTGATTTTTTTACAAACACTTTTAAACAGTTCCAAACCATTTTTTGGTATGACTGCAGCTTTAAGTCTTATATACCAAGTGATAGTGATAAAACATATATAACAAGCGCACACAACTACAGTAAAAAAAATGCTTATTACAACCTCTGGGATTGTCATATTATTTTTGAGTGGGGGTGGGTGGGGGGGGGGGAGAGAGACCTGGGTTAAAATATTGGATTTGCATTATGTTTATATTTTTTTGGATTGCAACCATTTAGAAATTCCAGGTACTTTTTAAAAGTTTTGGATTGTTTCCTTGTTTAGCACTTTTGGTGGCATTAATGTGTTAATGTTGGATAGATGCCTGCTTATTTTGAAAATTTAGATTAGGTTTGTTACTGCTGGCTAAAATATTGGATTGGGTACTGTGGCACATCCTTGTATTAAAAAAAAAACATGAGTGAACACCCCCTTCCGGATTCCAATACAAAGATAGATCTGCTAATGGTTCTACTAACTTTTCAAGATTGCAGGCTTGCAACTGACTTTCACAAACAAAAGTTTTCATGAAAATTAAAAGAAAACCAGTCATATAGGTGTAAAAAATAAAAAAAAATCCTAAAGAAACAAAATCCCAGTGGATTATAGAATCACATGTGGCTTTTTATCTCGACAGATCATATTTTTCATAATTATTTTAAACTTGCTACTCATTATTTGCAATACCCTGGAGATAAAAAAACAGACACTATATATCAATAGTAATTAACAAGGCATGAATTGTTCCTAATTTTTTTTACTTCAACAAGAAATATGCAACTATGTAGTAGGTGGAATTAAAATGTAAATGAAAGTTCTTACTTTGTAATACCAAAACAAAGTACCTATGATGTCACTCGGTGTAAATACACATCAGGCAAGCAAATAAGATATATCTATACCTAGGAATTTTTGTACCTTAATAATAAAGCTTGCCGAATGAATGGAACAACAGAACTGTATGATCTGATTATTAGATCTTTTACAATCAATTAATGTAAGGTCAAAAGGTGGAAAGGTACCCAGTACACAGTGCATATTGATAAATTATCTTCATTACAAGGATGAACTATCGATAACAAATCAAGTAACACTATGTAGAATCTAATAAGTATGGCTGTTTAGTATGTGATCAGCCTAATTTTTTTTAATAAAGTCAAATGTGTATTGAATAAACATTGTTCCTGAAGCTGAAAATCCACAGTGCTATATACATAAGATATATGTATAACTTTAATTTATTTAACTTTTTCAGGAATGTCCAGGGGAAATATTATAAGCAGAAGATTATTTTCTTCAAACAGTCTGAGTTATCAAAGAAAACACCCTAACCACTGGAATTCAGCCTTAAACCTGATAGTAACAACATAAAAGTAGCCAGTGGGTCTAATTCCATGAACATAGGTGTAAACTGTCCCTGCATTACCTACTGTATCAACAAACCCCTTATTTTTATAGAAAATGTTAGTAAAAGGAACAAATGTGCTGTAAGTCTTCTTTTAACTGTTGCTCATTCAGTAAGGGGATGATCAGTTGCTGCAATGTATTGCCAGTAGACTGTTTAACTCAGAGCCAACTAATATTTATTTTTTGTCATCAATTTGTCTTATAACTCGTTTCTAGCCTTTCCAACAATTGGATCACATATTCTTAAAATTGGTCATGGATAAAAAAAGTTTTCTAATAAATCTGTCACCCATGACTGACCAAACCTAACTGGGAAAAATTTAAAGGTAACAGGTATTCTACCTAACACCCTAGTTTATGTTGCATAAGAGGATAAAGATGGTAGATATAGTTTGCATATCTAAACCCTAACATGCCTGAAACCTGTGTGTATAAAGATGGTAGATATAGTTTGCATATCTAAACCCTAACATGTCTGAAACCTGTGTGTACCATACACTTATTGTATCCTTTAAGCAAAAACTAATTACATCATGGATGATGACCTTTTCACAACTACTTTCAGGTATGTAAGTTAGAGGGCAAAGACCGGAAAATGGGGAATATTTTGAAAGACAACTTCTAGGTAGTTGTAAACATTTAAATTAATGAATGTAGAAATTAATTCACTCTATCTCTATTCCTGCTCTCAGCATCAAAACTGAACTTGCGACTTGATTGCTATATTTAGTCAAGACCACCTACTTAACACAAAATACACAGATACACAAGCAAACACTTCAGAAAACTGATATCCAGCCAAAAATACACAAGGATGGACAAATTGCCAATCACTGAACTTAGCATATGTCAAAAAACATATCTAGTGATGACCAATTCAAAATTCGTCAAATATAAACCCATATTCATCCGATTCACAAACCTCTTTAAAATCCAGTCTTGACTGAAAATCATATTCAACAAAGGATTAGTGACAGGGTGACACATCAGTTACTGTAAGAAGTGTACTCTGATCATAACATAAGCAGTTACCATCTCTGATGTTGCATCTATTCAATTTTACAAGAAAGGTGTTCAACCTACCTTTAAGAAGCGTTTTCAATTCTTTTGCCGCTCGAGTTGTGGTGAATTTGTTGACGATATCCAAAGCTGTTTGATCATATGAATTAGGTTTATTCACATCAACACCACACTGGAAAAAGAGGATAAAATTTACACAAACACTGTTCATTAAAAAGTTTTGTACCCACTAAGAAGTTTTCCAAATACATACATATATAAATAAAGCGACTTTTATAACATTTGGTTAAAAGCACAATGACCTGTTTCTCATCTTGATATATAAAAGCCAAGTATCAAAACAAATTAAATTGTGCACCATTATAAACTCCTGAAAACTATTTCACACATGACAATACCTAACCCACTAACCAGATAACTCTGGTGACAAATTGTTTCATAATCTTGCACACACTCCAGCAACTTCCTAAAAGGAAATGTCAACCTCACAGTTTCTCACAGCAGTATTACGAGGTTAGTAAATGTTTTCCCAGCAAACTCACAGTAAAATCTAGGACAAAAACAGCAACAATGACAAAAGCCTTCAAATAGTTTTTACAACCTCCTTTGTTGCTTATTCATCCTTGAACAAAACCCCACATAATAGTAACACTGCACTATGGTGCGTAACTTGATCAGCCAAGATAACACCTTAGGCCAAAAAATGTATACACAAATATGTGGAGGTAATTATATGTATTTTATACTATAAAACACCAACCTTCAAATAGTTAATTAAAACAGATGACTCACATGTTGCACATGATAAATATGACATAATTTAAGACCTAACTTTTTACCATGACGCAAAAAATATCAACTTAACGTAATAATAACAATAGGACACAATAAAAATGGAGATTGTATTTGGCCGAACTCCAAACAAGTTAGCATGATAATACTGAATCATAGATATACTTTGGTGACATCTGAAAAGTGATTAATAACAAATCATAGCAATATGTCTAATATGTAAAATTTGAAAACAAATAGCTGATGTACTAGTTACTTAACACAGTCTTTCACAAGCATCTAGTCACATGCAATACTAAAGTGTTTGTTAGTACTTATGACTGTATCAATAATACTCATAAACAATAAACAGCACTAAAACTTATTTGATTAGATCATTATCAGCAGTTACCAATTGGAAATCAATAGCTATGTTTATTTTATGCTGTTATTATTATTTTATCAAGACCAACAGGACTGAATCTCAAGGAGGAGTCCAGCAAGAATAAAGAGACAGCACTATAAATTACAGTTTATGGCTTTTTTACGAGCTATTGTCAACTGACATTTATTTAAGTAAATACTAAAACATGAGGTGTTGTTACAAGATTGTCCTACTTAAAACAGTATAATACATAGATCAACATATTATCCAATAAAGTTCAGGCCTTTCAATGAATATATAACTTCATATGTACCATTTTAAAAAGCTGATATTACTTTTTTGTAACGTTACTGTAAAAACATATATGCAACTCACATTTCTGCTTGAAGTGGCTCCCATCTCTCTAACAAATCAACTGGTAATAACTATTCCAGTCAAGGGTTTTTTAAGATTCTCAATTGAAAACCAGCAGACATTAACAAGAACCTGTGGTACCACCCATAGTATCACTGACAACAGCAGGTGAAATGAGTTTAATTTTTTTTTTAAAGAATACAAAATATTTGTATCCATAAATGTAGAATTTGTCAGGTGAAAGATAGAATAGATAAAACAAAATATTGGGCTGCTTTTTGTGATATCGATTCCTGGGAAGTTAAACTGTTTAATTCTATTAACTTCTTAATAGAAAGGATATCATTTTTTAAAATAAGATTTTCCATGATAAAGATTAAATTTCTTTCTAAAATCATTTCTATCATAAATCATATTTTAACTTTAATTTCTTACAAAGTCATACAAATTCAAATACACATTTCATGATGACTGTTATAACTGTGGCCATGTATTAATTAAATAGTACTTTTTGATCCTTTCAACAGAAAATAAATCAAAATTGAAAACAAATACAATGAATTATGTACAGTTGGATAACAGAATTAGCAAGTGTAAGGAACAGCTAATAATCAGCCCTCAAGTCTAAATCATTGAAACACTATTTTAAACAAATCCACATTAAAACAGAGCTGCTTTCCATAATTTTATCACAAATGTTTTCTTTTCCTGAAATCAGGACAAGGCATAGGAATCTGCCTGTGAGCACGAAATAATTGTTTGCATAACTGCTTGTTGTGTACAATCTGTTTAACAAATACTTTAGCACACACTTTTAATTTACATACAGATTTGTCCATATGTAGTACAGTATTTCATTAGGTTTAATTTCATTCTGAAACGCTAATGGATAGCAAAAGTTATGCTATGTAAACCCTATGACTGCGCTCAATCACGAGACTCCACCGCCACAGAACAGTCATCATTACTATTTCTTAAGGAAATGTGTTCAAACTGAAATTTAAACGGAATGCTATTTTCAAGCAAAGCGGCGAATAATAATAATGTGTTTGCTATAATTATCTTCATAAGTTGCATGTTTTTTCATTAATAAAAAGAAATTTATTAATGAATAAAAGTCAACATATTATTTCATGAATGACAAACTGAATTTCATTACCTTTAACCACCAACACCCTCATAACTGTACTTTCCACTATCATATAGTACCAGACACACTTATATCAGACCTAAAATGTGCTTTACATGCCTGCGTGTACACGATATTTATGGGACCAAAATATATGTAGTGGGAGTTTAACAGGAATTCTGGACCACAAAATGAATATTTTTTTGATGTTGTAACTAGGAAATAAAAATAAGGATGTTATTATTTATCTAAAAGTTAAAGACCCTAACACAGGAGGTTTGGTATGTGGAGGCCATAATCTCAATGCTACTATTAGAACCAGCACAGATTTCACTTGTATATTTTTTACCTTACAGTTTGTGAAAGGAGAAGCTTTCAGTCAACTGTTTGCTCGAACAGTCACCTTTAACTGCTCGTACACATTGTTTTATTTCCCTCCGTATTTTTTAAAACTATACTCTATATTCAGATCAACTGCGATACTGCACTATACTACTTCAGACGTTTTATATACAACAACTAGGTTTCTCCCAACTTAGTTGAAATAACTGAAGAATTTTTGTGATAGCCTGCTGCTGCTCTTAATATTAATAACAGAAAATTTTCAATAGAAAATTCGTTAAATTAGCTTAGTTACCTGTTACCTTATAAAATGAATTTATTTCTTGTGGAGCCTATGTCTACTGCGTAAATGATTTTAAATCATAACAACAACATTAGAAACTAAATCCTAAAGCACATAAAGAAGAAACTCAAACAATGACAGACTGAAAAAAATTTGACTCATATGTACATAAAAATTTATTTGTATTCACATCATTGTACAGCCTAAATAGTCCTCAAAGTTGCAGCTGCTTTATCAAAATCTACCAAACTAGAAAGAGGACATAACCAGTTCAGGATGGCTATTTTGCTTTACAATAGAGAGCCTGAGATTCTCAAACACGAGCTACGAGTAAAGAGCAAAGTATGTACGAATGTACAAGTGTTTTAGCGAGGAGTAAAAGAAAATCACTCCTATTTTTATAGAAATGTCTGCCGATAAATACAGAATACTATTGGGGTTTTTATTTCCTGATTTAACGGCCGTGGCAGATGAACACACTTTATTCGTTACTCGTATTTAAGAATCTTAAACTCTTGAATGACTTCAGATGAAATACCACTATTTGGAAGGCAGAAGATTAACTGAAACAATAAGAAATAGAAAATGTAAGCCTTTATATTGTAAATTTCGTCTGCTTTTCAAACCAGTAAGAAAGGTACATGCACATGTGGCATATGGTACCAATATTTAAAATGTTTAATACTATTCAAGGCAATAACATTTTCTTTGACATCAAATCACCTAATATTTCTAATTTGATTGACCAGAGCGCTTAAAAATTAAACCCATTAAGCAATAAATGTAAGTTTTTTATTTTATTACTGATTTATACCAAGATCAAAGGTTCAGTATTTTTAAGTATGTTTTTTTAGTAGTGGTGACACTTGTGTGAAACTAAGTAGACTTCAACTTGTATTTGTTACTAATTCAGTTTATTCACTTGAATTCTGTCACTCCCTGCAGTATTCTACTCCTCTATACCTATAAAACATTTGTTTTACTGAAGAATGTACAGTACAAATTAACTGTCAGTCACTGGCATAATTTAGTCTTCATTTTTGCTTCCAAATGATGTTGTAGTGACTACAGGTTTGTAATAAGGCAGAAGTGCTCAACATTTAATTGTCTCTTACAATAATATGGCTGCATTTGTAGATATTTTCATCAGAGTTTATTTAACCTGGTAATCTAAGAGAAAAATAATCCAGTTTAAATGTCAGATGACCCAAAATAAATCGAAGCTTTTAAACACACTTCTATCAAGTCTCCATGTACAAGAGTATAAATTTCATGTGTGTACCTGGCAAGCAATGGTCATTTGTTGAAAGTTGTTACCATTTGTACTTATTCTGAATTACCAAAGAGATGAACAACAAACAATGCAATAATGACTTTTATAGAAAGACATATAAAACTTATTGATTCTATGAATATAGATGTTTATATGTAGTTGTATTTGTGCATCTTCACAGTGACCATGAAACCTTTGCATGTCATTAATTTAAAACACTAGCGCCCCCTACTGCCAATCACAGTAGTAATTCCAAATAATTAGGCTTTGGTTGGTTGCCTAATAAATCACATTATGTTTATAGTTGAACATGAAAATATGAAATAAAATCAACTCATACTATTTGAAAACAATTCTACAAGATTACAATCATAACTATGTCAGCAGGCGCATGGCTGCAAAAGACCTTGTTGCATAGTACTCGATAGTACTGAGCAGGTCTAATAGTCTAGATTGCTCTAATGGTTTTCAAATATCTACACTACATAGCTACTTTACTGCATGAGAGGCTACATCGCTACTTTACAACATTAGAGGTGAGATCTGATACACATAAACATTGCCTTTGTTTCACACTTTCTTCTGATAAGAATTTCATTACTTACGTCCATTAACAACTTGACAACTTCAATTTTTCCATAAAGTGCAGCTTCGTGTAAAGCTGTTCCTTGTAATGTTTGTCGATTTATGTCCACCCCTGCCTGAAGCAGTAACCTAGAAAAAATTAAAAAAACATTTAGAAATACTCCAAGGGCATCCCTATGACGATAGCTTAAATCATGCAGTATACAGATACAGTTACAGTGTTCCACAGTCAATTATAGTAGGTCCACATAGCACTACTTCAGGAGTGAGTCATCTCACAAAAAAGCTCCAAGAATAACAAAGCATTACAACAAAAAGGTGATGTAAACATACATTATGACAATTCTAAACTAACATGGCTACTTTCCATGAAGCTATGTTTCAAGTGAACAACTGATCAAGAAAGTGAAAAATACTGGAATCACCTTAAGTCTCGAAAAATAGCTTTACGAAATATACCAAGGCCTTCATCGAAAGGGAAATAAGAGATAATATATACAAAAATAGATGTACAACAAAGGTCAAGACAACTCATCAAACAGTAAAATATTCTACAGGAATAATCTCTTCTCCCCAGGATGTAAATGAAAGCATTACAAAAAGCTTATACTTGTAAAGTAGCTTGTACTTTCGTTCTTAAAAGTACATCAAGAACATAAAATATGAAGCCTGGTCTTGAGGTTTGTACAGCAGCTTGTATAGCAATACTCTGGACCACAGTACAAATCAGAATGGGGTTTTATGAAAAACAAAAGGACAAAGATTTTTTACACGTCAAGATTTACCAAAAATAGCGTATGGGATAGAGTCCCTTCATAATGTTGTATTCTAAAAGACGTCATGATACTAAACACGAGGTCACAATGTATAACATAAGAAACAACAGGAATTTCTTGAAATGCAAACAACACCACCTTTCCATATCTGGATCACACTATAAATATCATGGAGGCCTGGAATCTGAGGCACTTGTTCACATTCATGAAACATAAGGCATAGAGATGTTGTTGGCCTCAAGTTCTGTGGTCCACCAGTATGTGATAGTCTGATACATCTAACATGGTGCCTCACACCTGTCTTCAACAGTAATTTTGGTGCTCATTTTAATTTATTTGTACTCATGCATAACTAAAGACCACCTACATGCACTTGAAATTGTAAATACAAACCTTCTTCACATTCCCCATACATTCAAACGCAACATAATAAATGCCACTATAGAAAAACAGTTTGTGCACAAGTATACTTAGGAGCAGAATATGTTTGTAGTTTTGGACAGAGACGAATCAGGCACAAATCACAATCACTTAATTAGGATGAACAAGTTCTGAAGGCTGCACTATAAAAAGAATACACAGTTGACTTTAAGCCGCTGGTCTGATTGTGGTACCTTACTGGAACCTGGCTCATTAAAAAGTGAAAATAAACCATGGTGTTTATTTACCACAACATCAATTACTGCAGGTAGGTATCAACCACTAGAACAAGTTTAATACCTAACTCTGATGAATTGCCAAATACCTGCTGAGTAAAGTCTGTAGTAAGAGAATCTATTACCAACATTTTAAGGTGTCATATCGCTGAAAACCTCCTACGCCACCAATTCAACATATACTACAGCACAAAAATAAGTAACGAAGAGCAGTCCTTCTATTGCAATCTAGGAAAGAGTTTTAGGAGGTTGTACTTGGGGTAAGGGAGTTGCATAATTCAGTGGGTGGCTACACCTGTATGAGTGCACACACTTCGCAGACTTGTGCAATTTTATGCAAGATTAAAGCCAGACACTTTAATGTTGATTAACATATGTCAACTGCATGTCAACTAAAGCATGAAACTAGTAAAGTTTCAGGACAAAAGTTGGAAGGAAATGCCAAATTTTTAGCACTAGAACAATAAATTATCAGAAAAATGTTCATTTGATGACATTCTCTCAAATAGAAAGCAACTCCAAATTGAATCTAACTTGAAACAAAAGAAGCTTGAGAGAAGACCACAGAGTGAGGCAGTAAAAATGTATCATTATAAAAATACATGCTGCTCACTATGCACACAGACTTCCGCCAAAACAGTACACACCTCGGCACAAACAGCTTTTCCATATTACATTACTAAACAATAACAACAGATTAGCTAATTTTAACTACCAGACAAACTTCCATTATTTTCTTAACAAGTCGAGAAAGGATTCAGAAACCTTTAAGCTCTTGAATACATGTGAAGTAGAGCCCTCTGGTGAATGCTACAAGTACAGTTTTTGCTAACAGAACATCCATTTCAAGCCTTAAGTGAGTACAAAGCTTTTGTTTCGACTACATGTTTTACTTAAGACTTTATAGTTTATACTGTGGAAATCTGGCCATTTATTAGTAGTAAGTACATAATGCACAATGTTGCAACTGTATTTCTTTCTTAGGTGATCAACTTGAACCAAAAAAGAAAAGTAACTGTATCTAGATGTAGTATATTATGAATCCGGCAACTGTTTTCAATATACAAGTTCTACAAAAACAAATTACCTTTTCATTTTACTCGAATACAGAAGTCAACCTTTTTAAATTGATACTTGAAAATGAGCCAGGTTACACAGTGTTTTCTGTATAAATCCCTCAACAATAAATATAACCAAATTTAGAACAGATGTGATGAAGCTGGCACAGTCTATTTATAACTAGGATGATGTGAAGTGGAAGTTTATCATTTATAGTTTATTAGTTACTGCTAACAATTATGATAAAGTGCCAACAGGATTCACTGGAGCCAAGATGGGTAAAGCTCAATAATTATCATATGCTAGCTCTACACATGCTGTACAACTGCAAATTACCAGGTTGTATTCCCTAGCTATAACAAGCTATATCAGCTAAGTCAACAATTGCAGAAAAGACATAAAAATATTCTGATCGCAAAATATGCAAACATAAAAGCTCTGCCAAAAAAAAAGTGCAAAGGCCCACTAATAGTATTGACAACATATGCTCCCACAAAAAAAGTTTGATTTGATGGAATTTAAAATCATCAAACTGTAAGTGATACTTTTGCTAAAACATACCTCCACATGTGGGTGCCTACAATGTGACACAAACACCTTACCTTATTATGTCAACGTGTCCATTTTTGGCCGCCAGATGAAGACATGTCGTGCGTTTGTTATCAAGCATGTCATTTCGACTTTCCTGCAGTAATCGAGTACACAGGTTACTGTTTATCAGCAATTCAGCAATCTACAAGAAGATCACTAGAGATTCTCTCACATGAACAAACATGGCTTATAAAAACAACATTAGCTAGATGAAAATATATCTTCACATATGTCTTCAAGGTATATATAGTAATGAAAGAAAAACAAAGGGCAAACACAGGTTAATGTTACTAAAGATCAGATGTTTTCATAACAATTTCCATTCCAGCTGCTTGTATATTTTATTATTAAAATGTGTACTTTACATATTTCTGCAAGAAAACCCACAAAAACTGAAAGTGTGAACAACAAAGTACACCTGTATGTAAAAACATCCAAAAGTCTGTACAAGAAATTGTGCTACATAAAAGCGCCCTGAATTATATTGAAATAAAATATTTTTCTGCAGATGATAAGCAAAAACTGTTTTAACTTTGGAACACCTAAATTCTTATCATTAGATATGTAAATATCTCACTTATCTTAATATATCATAGGTGTATTAACTTTTAGGGAAGTTCTCCTGTACAGTTGTTGAACAAATATACAATTGTGTCCTTTACATTATAATAATTATTATAATATGCATTCACCAATTATTTTCAATTCAATAAATACAAACATATTTGTTTATCTTTACCAGTTGTTTATTATCTATGTGTACTGCAGTGTTTTCTACTTTTTAACTATAAATGCAACAACAAAATCCAGGTGTGCAATAACTACAAAATAAATTTGGACCACCTTGCCTAAATATTTTAATATTTAAAAACTGTTTTCCTAGTTCTTAGTTCAAAACATGAAACTATTATATTTCATCATCTGAGTGGGTGATAATTATTAAGCCCTAAGTAACTACTAAAAGCTGTTAATTACCCAGGTCATCAAAGGTCAAAACCGAAAGATGCAACCCAGTGCCACTGCACCAACGCTAATGTAATTTCGTCAATTCAACACAATGCACACATGTTTTGAAACTTTTTTGCAAGAAGCCTCTACTATACCATCATTTACACACAGGTATTTTTCGCAGTCATCAATTAATTCAAAATGATGTTGTGTCTGCTGATATATTTGTGGTACATTTATTATGTCCATACAGTGCCCCAAATAAACATGCACTCTGCCTAGCACAAAACAGTATCTAGCCTGTTTATTATCTTTGCAGTCAAAAAAACAGTAAGGATTCTCCACAAATATTTGATCTTTTTATCCAACTCCCACAACATATAAGTGATATTGTAATAATTGATACATGGTATTTGTATCCTAAGATACATGAACAGTCTGAAAAGATTTCAAGAGAGTTCATTGAGGAATCGTTACGCCCGAGCTGCATTAGTACTCACCCGATATCGTCCAAACTCGCATGATAAGTCTAATGCAGTCTTGAAATCTTTATTGATGATGGTTGGGTCGGCATGATGATCAAGTAACATCTGTACCTGAAATAATACACCAACACAGTACAGTTATGTATCAATAACCTGTCCTGATATAAAACTAAAGTTAGAAATAATGTGATAGGCTACATGACAACTGCACAACTTTACATACTCAATAAATTCAAAAGTATCTAGATTCCTTTTCAAATTAGCTTGCTACGTCATGAACGGATGATGCACGCTAGTTACATCATGAATGGGTGCTCTGCATGATACACTGAATGAAGCACCATTGTAATTTATGGGAGGTGTGCTTAAAATCGTTTGTTTTTGTTAGCAAATTGAAATGCACTCAAAGATTAAAATGACTGAGTGCAAGTTTGATACAACATCTTTCAACAGTGACAAGTTAGTTTTGCATGTAAATATAAACACAAATTTCCACATGCTGGTGCATGACAACAGTCCTGATTATGAGAAACCCCTCAATTTTTTCTCACATAAATTTTGAAATAAAGCAGGCCTCCCCAGCTTTCATTCTAGGTTAACAACTGCTACTGGAAGTTAGTATTGTAAGTGTTTTGGTGATTAATGGATATCATAATTGATTTAAAATAGCTGATTTTATGAGGTAAAAGTACTTTGAAATTTTGATTGATAGAGCATAAGGAAGCATTGTGTTTTAATTGACCAGAAATTTAAGTTAACAAAATACTCATTACCTGTCTAACAACCCCAACTCCCCTGCCAAGAAAATTCAAAAACAACTCCTGTCATGCTTAACTGGTGTACCAATCAACATGGCCTTAACTTTGGAATCAGAAATTTTTCAAAGAAAAATCCATCACTTGACAGTATCTGCTAATGTGGTTTAATAGTTTACTGTTGGCCATGTGCAAATTGATAAGTAATAAGCAGAAAAAGACAGGTTAAGGGTATTACAAATAAACACCTCATTTCCAAGTCTAAATACTGATAAGGAAACAATAATTTGTAATAAACATTTAGATAAGTATAGAATGCATTATGATCAAAACCTACATATACACTGTACACTTTGTACTCAGCAAGTGAAACACACATTGGAAAAAGGATACATACACATACATCTGAATTAGACTCGCTCCTACCACAGGTCTTACAAGAGCTCTCAAAGGAATACAACCTCATAAAACATACAAAATTGCAACCTTTACATAGCAGAAGTTGTTACCATAGAAAACACACAGCTGCAATGTGCACAAAAATATTTCTGACATGAGGAGCCCGGGGGGGGGGGGGAGGGTCAATTTATGGTACAGGGGTGAGGCCCAGGCCTCAAAACCCTATACCCGTTGCAAGCCAGCCATGGCAAAAAAACATACCCCTTTATAAGCAAATATGATTTTCGGGACCCATTGTTATATTTTGGGACCCGTTGTTAGCAATGAGCTAAAAATATACCCCGTTGCAAGCGTCCAGGGCTGAAATATATACCCTGTTGCAAGCAGGGTCCCTAAAAAACCATTCCCCATAGGGCGGCACTTATTCATGTATGATTAGAAATTTTCTTTTGCTTTTCAAAATTATTTAAGGATTAAACAGATTTAGCCTACCACATCAGTATGTCCATGTTGGCAAGCCAAATGTAATGGAGTTTCTCCGTCATTTGCAGGTTCATTGGTACATGAATGCCACTGGAGTAAAAGATCAACAGGATTTGGTTTCCCTTGCCATGCAGCATAGTGTAGGGGTCTCATACCTACAAAAACAGCAGAATGTTACCAAACAATAAGGTTTTGTAGTCATTGCACTACAAGCAACAGACTTGTCGGTGAGTTAGGTTGCAGAAATGCACATGCGGCTATTACTTTGAGTAACAAAGTCTGACATAATTAAGAATTACATGTATCATATCCTTAGTAGCAAAATGTTCCCAAGTAGATAGTATAGATTATTGCTTTTTGTGTCTCAATGTTCAAGGAGTTTATGTATTCACTACTGTTTCTCTGATGCAATCATAATGTTTGTTACCCTTGTCATCCCTTATATCCACCACTGCTCCATTCTCTAGCAACATTTTCATGATGTCTGTATTTCCTTGCAGTGCAGCTTGGTGTAAGGCGGACATTCTAAAATATTAAGTACAAATTTAAATTTTAAAAAATGTACTCAAATATATGAGTCATATGTAAATTTGGTACCAAGTACCTGTAGGTACCAGCATGCCAATGTTATTCTGTTTCTTGTGATGGCCAGAACTCAACTGATAGAATAACAGCTATCAAAGACACCTCTTGTACCAAATGTTTTATAACAGGAAAAAGCCATAGAAAAACACCTGTCAACACCATGAATCCATTATCCATGGTACAGCAACTCCAGGGAACAATGGAAAAAACTTGAACATCTCTTGTGGATATGTGGTAATGTTCCACTTTTTTTTAAATTAAAAGTTGGGCAGACATTCAAGTTCTCCATAGGGCAGACATGTGAACAGCATTAAGAGCAGACCAACAATTACATAATATCAATGTTCCTTGACATCAACAACTACTTACTACCATCAAGAACACCAACTCTGGCTGTTTAAACAAATATTGGCTCAGTATATAAACACCAGAACAGCAACTCAAGTTAGCTTTGAATCATTTATAAATGTGTCAATTTATGATATATATGGAGTCCTACCCATGCTGGACATGAAATCATAACAGTGGATTCATGAACATGTGTCAAGTACAACACAATTAAATCATATGGTAGAAACATAAACCTCCATCCAGTACATATAGTTTAAAATAGGCGGAGCTTTCAATAGCTGTCAATCAAAGCTCATCAATTATGTCACAACCACACAAATCGATGTTGTAGTTAGTATTTACCAAGTATGATTTGTAAAGTTTCATACAGCAAGAAAATTCATCACTGCTTTGAAACAACAAACACAATCATTAATCAGGAGGCAGATACCTGCACATTACTAAGTTCCATAAAAGTCCATCAAACTAATAATTATTGTGTCAAAGAAGCTCCACATAACTAGTTCCCAAAGATAACAAGTCAAGTCCTTATTTATGATGTAATCAACTTAAAGATACAAATTTTACCCTAGATATGTAAAAGCATAAAGTTTTTAGTGATGATGGAATATGTATTTAAGATTTATATAAGCATACACACACCATTCCAACAAATGTCTTATAAAATACACATCATATCCTGACTGAGAAAGTTTTCCACTGAAATACATGACAGGTTGCATAACAGAGATGTGAGGAATTTAAAACTTTGTCATTAAGGTTATCAAAACAGCTAATACAACAGTGCAATTTGTTTCATGAGACTCATCATAAATTATGACAGCAGCTAATAAAACATGGTCTTTACATTAACTTCATTAACAAATGTGGTAAAATTTATTTTACAAACAGAACTTCTATATCAGCACTAATGTTATAAAGTCACTTTTATCTGGGGCTGTTAAACATTTTAAGGTATATGGAGCACTGTAGAAGAAGAACAAATTACACACTATGTTTTGTTAAAGAGCAGAGAAGATAATAGCAGTTATCCATTTCAATATTTTTAGACATCTTTCATAACTAGAAGTGTAATGAAATATAATGGGCTGATTCCTTGTTAAATGAAATGTAAAGAAGCCACATAGAAAATGGTACTTCAGAAAACTCTTCTGTTTATTTTCACTAATTTCAGACCAACCTTTTTCCAGAATAAGACTTTCTTGACCACTATACCAAATGTTCGGCAAAGTATCAAAAGAAATACTGTACACTTTAAAGGAAAAAACTTAGTTCCTCTTCATAACTTACATCTGTTTGTGAGACTGGAACAACAAAATTGTTAAATACTTTAGGATCTGATACCAATCACAAATGTTATGTTTAAACCCTTCAACAGAAATAACATAAACTTGGCACCTCAGTCTTTTTACAACTACGACAAATCAGATTGTGATAGCAAAACCCCTGTCATGAATCTATGACACAGTATCTGTACTGTTTACATTTACAGTGTCTTTATCATACCTTATCATGATTTTTATTTTGAATCCAGATGGATTTAGAACATATCACCTATTCAAAGTAATATGTCACATCTGACCTATGCACACAACCCTTGGCTTGGAAAAAGCTTAATTTAAAATTTTCATTCAAATAAGTTACTGTGTTTCAAAAAATTGTATCTAAATTACAACTCTCTTCAGCATTCTCGCCTACAAGGCTACTATGTACTGTACGTACATAACTATGTTTATAGGTACAACAAATACATGTATGACCTGTCATCAATCAGGAACGTCATTAATTTGTCAAAGACACAATTGTACCTTACCTGTGTTTTCAGAACACTGCACAACAAAATGATAGACTACCTCTAGACAGTAGCACCCAGAACATATGCTTTAAAAACTACTTACTCTAAGGTCAAGAACTGCAGACAAACAAACAAATCACACCTCTATAATTTATTTGTCAAGAACACAGTCTAAATAAAAAGTTGGCAAAGTTTGCTTCTAGGTATAGAAGAGGTCACCGATACACATGGTTCGATGGGTACATAGCAGTACCTGTATGCTGGGGTATGATTGATATAATATTGATTTGACACTCAGTGGAATTAATAATTTGAAGCCCAAGTGTAGTTTTATGTGGTTTGATATATAATGAGCCGAGTTGTTTACATAAACCACTTTTCAAGTTTTTTCCAAATCCTTCCTTTTTTCCTTTTTGAGGGCTTTAATCTTTGCACAAACAATCTTTACATATCTAGCCATAAATTAGTGTCTCATATTTTATAATTTTGCTTGGCTGAAAAAATATGAAATTTTAAAAGTTTCGTTAATTTTATCTGCTGTAAAATTTTGAAAATTCATATTTTTTTATCAAGTAAAATTTCAAACATCCCTAACTATACATGTACAGATTGTAGGTTTAGTGGTTTTTGACATATTCTTTTGAATTTTACATTTCAAAAATGAACACAACATTTATTCTTGGAACTCCTTTTGGGGTAAACAGCTAAAATAGTCTACTGACCTGCAACTCTGTAGATTCCAGGATTAACCTCCAAAGATACTGGAATGAGATTGTTTGATCTTCACAGACAAGGAGTCATAATATTACATAATTATGTAATTACTGAACTAATTATTAACTATTGTGAACATTTTCTCAGCCTGTTCACATATGGTCTAAGTGCTCAACAGAACTATGCCTGTACTGTTACAGTCTCCACTTTCAGAGTAAATACATTTTAATGTTATAAAATATCACTTTATACATAACACCTAATATTATGTCAGTGGCATTATAGAGACTAATTATTGTAATTACAAGTTTATACCTGTGTGAATTTATTATTATCAGTAAGTTAGATAAACATAATCAGATAATAAGCCATCACTCAAGGGGATTCATGGTAGTTAACTATGCATAATTGATTAACTAGTTTATGTAAAGTTATGTCTAGGCTGTTTGTAAATACACATTGTGTATGCATTATTGATGTGATACTTGACTTGAGATACAATGGGAATTTATAAATAGGGTATTCCTTAAAATTAATTTGTGTTCTAATTATATCAGGGTGTAATCTATTGCTAGTTGACAATTTTACCCTTATTTTTTCATTTATATCAATAAATAAATCATTCTTAGTAATGAAAATAGAAATATAAAAATTGGAATTTTGGGCCCAAGAATTAAACTATTACTAGTTTAATTTGATTAAATATATGTTACAGGTAAAAAAAAAAATTATCATCACTTTAAGTAATTTGAGTGGAGAAGTGTCAGTTTGAAAAAAAAATGTACAAAAATAACAAACTTTATTCAGAACTAAGCCCCCGTCTCCTTGGTAAGGTATGTTGTGCACATATTAACATCTTGCATCTTTCATAAGAACAAACGGCAGTACAAAGTAAATGACCATTCAATCTAAAAGGGAATCTCATAGAATTAATTTAAATTTAGACTGAAATTCCCTCCAGAAAGTAATATACCAAGCACTACTTAAAATTGCATGTCAAGTCCTAGGGGTAAGGTCATTCAATATAACAATATTTCTATTGCAGTCGAAGCTAAATTATTGAATGACTCTAGACAGGACATTTGTGATTTTCTGCTCATTTAAATAAAGTCCAGCTTCAGCCTGGGCTTCAGCATAGATTGTCTAGTCCTGAAAGCAATAAATACACAATATATAGGTAATAAAACTGGCCATATGCTGTTAAACTATGCTGCCAATTGTGTTCATCAGAGTCAATTATCCCTAATTTCACAACACATGGGAAATGTAATTCACTTATCCGAACTGATACTGTCCCAGATACAAAGTGATTGCTACACAAACTTTCCGAATTAAATAAACGCCTCCAATCTGTTATTATTTTACAACCTTTTACAATTACCTAACGAAGTAAAAGACATAAGACTGGTCAATGTAAATGTACTAACTAGCATCCCGCAGTGGTTTTTAAGACTTATTGATGAGCAGCAGGCAAGGTAATAACTTTCATTAGCCTACATAGTTACAATAGATTGTGTCAGTCAGTGCATGTTATAAAATGAAAGTTATTCCTGAAACTGGTTAAATTCCAATATAATTTTTTATACTTGCATAATCATAGGCCTCTTCATTTACAGGCATACTGGACAAAATCATACACCACTAGACAAAATAAATACATCCATACTTTCCCAAAACTACCAGCAGAAGAGAGAGAGATTACAGTTGGTTAAACATCATTTTCTAATTCAAGCAACATATTAACTGAACATTAAGTTAAAACTGCACACATTACTATACACAATCTCTCTAGACGTCTTTCTGATAAAATGCTTCACTTTTACTATGTGAAGGGTAAAACAGAGCTTGGAACACCTGCATGCTTTTTGTGTAATACTGGCATCCTAGATACCCTTTAGGTAAGCCTCTGTTTGAACAGTATCAGGGTACAAACTTGATCTCATATTATGACAAAACAGACTCTCATAAAAAGCTTTCTGAAGTAACAAAAACTGTCAACTGCACTTTTCTTGCTATAAATATTTACTAAGAGAGGATTCCAAAGTTTCTTGTAAAGATCAAAATAGCCTAGTAAACTTCAAACATTCCAGAACTATTGGGTCTAAAGAGCTTGAAGGGCTTTTGTAACTGAACTGATAAAATGTAATAATATACAGTGCAAAAATTAAATCTCTGCAATTGTCATGGTGACCTGTTTTTCACAAGAGTGACACTATAGCAGAACCTATCTAATCCAAAGTGACCTTTACAACAGACTCTTGGAAAAGAAGTGTTGAGTGCAACAGAAAGTGAACAGTGTAGTTTGTGGATTTGTACTCTGACTCGAGATACAACAATGAATACTTACCCATCATTGTCTTGATAGTTGATGTTCAATCTCTTATGACCATGCCCAATTGTTAATTCTGAAACAAATAGCAAGAATTTACTTATACATTTATCTGCATAACAATACAACAAAACGTTGTTACTCTCCATGGTTAACCACTTTGATATCTCTAGGTTCAGCAGATAAATAATTAGATGATTCCTAACGATACTAGCATAACTTTGGCTAATTAATAGTATACAGAAGACTGCTTTTAGGAAAGTAATTATTATGATACATCCTACCCTGTGTTAGATGCTAAGAATTGATTAAATATCAAGCTATATAAGCAAGGTTTGCAATGCTAGGCAGACACAAACAGATGATTAATTTCACAGTTACATAACGTATTTATCAGTTAATTTTTTTTTGTTCAACTTAATAAGCGTTAAATTGATCAGGGAGTTTTCTAGTAATACATCGCAGCAATAAAATACATTACATCTTCTAATGTAACGGATAAATCATACCCAGAATTCTCCACAGTATGCTATATACATGTATAATTGCATTATCATGATTACATGTATATAACTGTCTAGCCACAAAGAAAACAAAAGAATCTAATTATAAGGGCACCGTGAGTATCACAATTTTAACTCCTACATAATATGTTCATGTGTTATGATTATGCATAATCTGAAGTAATTATCAGTACTTACATAAAAATCGGATGTCCTGATTCATCTTATACCCCTTAATCTGCCACTATGTTTTACCGTTTAAAACTGACCAGAGAGGTAAACTTCCATAATATAAGAATCTACATGAATGATGGGTGAATCTTTCAATAAATACTACTAGTTATCATCAATGAAGAGTTATTTACACCATGCTTAACGAGACATGAAAGGATCAATGATCATTATTGACTTTTTTATCAGAAGGAACATGGTTCTCTAAGCTCTCATTACAAAGAGTATCTGAATAAACATATGTACAGTACCCCTTAAAGTTTGATTACTTTATAAACAGTGTTTTAATACTACTACATATGGCTGTGTAGGTTTTTGAATTCAAGAGAGTATGAAATCAAGCTCTGAAAGTAAAATCTTCATAACAAAAAAAAAATCTTCACATTTTATTAACTGCTGAATGAGATGCTCGCAAGAGTTCATAAAAACAATATAATCATTGGAAGATTCAGTGATAATCTATTGCATTGGTTTTATAATTAAAATACATTTACACTAGGAACATGGGGAAAGCACTGATTATTAAAACACATCTTGTCCAGTCCACTCTGTATACTGTACATTACAGAATACAAACAAGCAGTTTTAAGATTTATACTGAAAGCTTCAGAACCAAAATACAATCAACAGAAAAGAAATTCAGTAGCAGCCATATTTAAAACTTATCCTGTCTTTATATATTTCTTCTCTCGTCTAGAAATAGGGTATCTATCTATTTTCATTGTTTTCTTAGCGGCTTTTAAAAACAAAAGGATTCTTTAAAGTAAAGCTACTCAGTACTTGTATCTGAATACAGATAAGACTTTTCTATTTTGGGTGAAAAATTAGCTGTATACTGAGATAGTACAACACTTACAATGCTAATGAACAGTAACATATTATCATGTAAGATGATGAAGAGGAAAAGCTGACACAATACACATTAAATAGTAATTATATAACACTTCTATCCCAAGCTTCACAGTGCAAATAATTTAAAATTAGCCACAACTATTAAAAACTGAATCAACTCAAACAATAAATAATGCCAGCAATTTATGGTATACAGTTCTTCTAAACATAAAAGGTGTGCAACAATGTAATGGCAATATTTGCAACAAGTCAAACAATCACGCAAGATGCACCTAAAGTACTTGGAAATGAGTAAAATGGTTTCATCTGCATTGTAGTATAAGGGTGGGATTCTGTTACCTCACCCACATACCAGCTTTAGAATCATATCAGGGCATGCTTCATCAATAAAGACTTCCTCAACTATATATAAATAGGACATGTTTTACATACCAAGGGAAGAGTTTTACCTATCTAGTGTACATGCATAGTAAAGAATCAAGGAAACAAAGTACGTCATACAACATAGACTCCCACCATTCACAATTTTTAGTCTAAGAATGAATGTCAAATTTATTTTAGAAGAACTCACTTCTTTCAAATTGATTCTTAAAGAAAACATCCAAATAAACATTGGCAATTGAGCATCTGCTAATGACTTTATCAAGATGTTATTCCTGTTTAACTATTATATTCATAGAAATGTCTGAAGGAAGTATCCAAAAAATGAATGGCATGGTAATAAAATACAAAGTACTATTTCCTATTCTTGCAGATTCATTATAAGTTTGTTTTTTCCAAAAAAATACAAAAAATGCAAATGATTTATTAACCAGTACTCTGACAGTTTATTCCATGGTGCACAAAGACAAAGCGACCGAGTGTCAGAAAAATCACATGCTACTATTGGTGCAAGATGTATTGGAATGTAAGAGTATCCTCAAACATAAACCGCATGGAAAATATCACACCTATGCTACACAACAGAGTTACCTAGTAGAGCATTTCAGCAATTGAGACATAATGCACACATACACACACACCCTATATACAATCAGGTAACACTTTCACTTAAACTACGGTACATTCAAGTTGTCAGATGGTGTTTAATAATAGGGCATAAAATTTAAGTAAATACAAGAGCTGAAAAAAGAATATATAATGTATTAATTAAATGATAAAACAACTGACAAACCAAAGGAGAACATTACCATGGGCAAGTGTTGGAAACATTGAAATATAAACAGATTCTGGGAAGCTGACATGTCAGCAAATGAAGGCCTTAGTCACTGTAATCAATATCATCACCATCACCACATAAACACCAGGTTCAGTAACTGATACTGCTTGGAGACAATCTGCCAAATACTACCTATACCTTTATTATATTAATAACAAACATATATCTTTTATCTTCCTAGACATCTTAATCTGGTTTGTCAAAGGATTAATACCCAGATACTATTGCTTTAGAGCATGGTTGAGAAAAGCATCTAGTCAGCTCTGTAAACAAGGAATATTTGCAAACACAGGGTTTCAACCTGTGGAGACCGGTTAACAAGAATTCCTCTACTGCTTTTCTTTTGTACAGTTTTTTTCTTGATGATACCAAGTGGACAAAAACAACCCAACTCAAAACCTACCATCAGAAGCAGGTATTCCGATTCCCTCTTTAACATCTAGAATTTGCAATATATATTTGTGGATTGTCAAAATTTTGTTTAAACAATATTTACTCTTCAAATAACACTGGATCCATCTCTGAGCTAAATAAATTCATAATTCAAGTCATAGGTACCAGTAGAAGCCATGTATGTTCAAAATGATGATTGACGTATGATCAATATCTCTTTATTATTTTCTACAAAATTAGACTGCAGTATATTCAAAGTTATTACATAACATGACAGATATCATTTTTCTCCTGATGGTAACAGAACTGAATCTCACCAGGAAATGTTATTTTTAAAATCAAATAGCCAAATTAAGAACCAATGCTTTTGAAATTGCACAACCCAATGTCTTTGTGATAGCACATGCATCTTGCTTTTGAATGCAACAAGTACATTTTTCTCACATCTACAATTTTCATCTGCATAGCACCCTGTATTATTTGAAGGCAAATAAGCATTTTCCATGGAAACCATGTATAAAATAAACTGTTCTAATGATATTTATTACCAAATTATATTTAACCCAGCTAGTTATTATCGCATCAATGCCCCAGGTAATTATGATACATGATCCAATGGATAAAATTGGCAAGTGAAGGTAATAAAGATTTCATAAATCAACAGTAAATTTGCCCATTCAGGGTACAAACTGTACATATAGCTAATTAAGCTACACAAATGCAGGTAAATCTATGTACAACTATTCATATATGGTAATAAGCGGGCACACACATATTCTGTAATTGCTTTGCGAATATTTAGTTATGTAGTTTTTTTTCACTATGCATATACAACTGCTTGTAGTTTACCTGTAATAGAAGCATACCTGTAAATATCCCATTGACATCATGAATCATACCTTTTAAAGCTCGTTTTTCCCTATTGCTTTCAAACAGAACTGGTTTTTAAAAAATCTGCTAACTCGACAGGTATGGGGTACTGCCAAAAGACTACCTCTCTGATAATCTTAACAGTGGTGTCTTGGGTCACTGTCAGAGTTTACTCCTGCCCACCTTATGTTTGCAATTGGTATAAATATAAGAATTTTAATGTCCCAACACTGGTATGTTTATGAGAGCACAACATGCACTATGCAACAGCTGGAAAATTACACTGATTACACACAGTAACCCTCAGAAGAAATTACTGCAAATCCCAAATATCTTCACAGACCTTGACTTATTTTTGTGTGATTTTGACAAAAAAATGTGCCACAAAGGGTTGAACACAACAGATGTGTTACTTTAATCATACTCCCGGGAATAATAAATTCCCACTAATTTAAGAAACATTTTTAAGTCATAATAATTACCCAACAGTTCATGGTTGTTTTTTAGTAACTTTCAATTTTTGTGATTGCATCAAACTATTGGTTAGCATTAGTGATCAACATGTGCATACCTTAGAATATTTTGACTGAATATCAATTAACATGTATAATAGTTTACTGCAGATAAGCAGTTTCATGTCAATGGACTAAGAATATTTTGAACTTTGCATCAAACCTTACATGTTAACAGTTTTATGCAGGAAGTGTGGGATATATATA
>JAOXYB010068390.1:0-10071 GCA_028565635.1 Phoronis ovalis
AAAAGGGTATGAGTTTTGAGCTCATAGGTCCCAATAAGGGTAGGAATTTTGAGCTACTAGGTCCCAAAAAGGGGCTTATTTTTACCCTTCATAACAAACATGGGTACCCAGTTATTCTGACTGTCACTCTCCGGGGTATAGCCTCTTTGCCGACTGATTTTGGAAACATTCCGCTTTGGCATTTAAAAAGTACGTGGCATGTACTCTAGCTAGCTGTTATTTCAGGGTATGTGCAAGGCAGCAAAAATATGCTCCAGCAACAACTTATCTGGAAAAAGCATTGGAGACAATAGAAAAGCAACATGGTCATGACAGCATAGAATTGATACCAGTGTACCAATGTCTTGGCAAGGTGGAACAAAATAAAGGCAGTCATGCAGATCATGAGAAAGCAATTGAAATGTTTCTTCAAGCTCATTCCATTGCAGCTGCAAAGTTAGTTAAACTATTTTCTGATTTCTATTTTGCTTCTTTATAATATGATACAAAACATGGAATTAATGTATTGTATAATATACACATAAAATACAATACTTGCACCATATTGTATATGATGAAATGATGTTTATTTTATGTACTATTATATTCATGTAATCTTCATACAAACAGTCATCTACAAATGGAAAACATGTTTCTAAAGGCTATTCAATAAGAAGGGAAAATTAAAGGTTACAGGATGTTCGTCATGCAGAGAAAATAAAATCTTAATTAATTTAAACATTACACCTTGTTGTTATATTATCATTGTTGTTATATTAGATCATTGTATTGCCCTCACTGCCTGTCCATAACTGATAAATAATACATATCAATGTTATTATTGCAGCTATAGTGAAGGCACTGTTGAAGTAGCAGAAACGGCATCCATGTTGGCACAGGCGTATTCAAATACTGGAGAAATTGAAGGAGAAAGTAAGAGCTGCAGTTCCACTTTCATACATGCAAAGGCTCAGGGGTTGTGCAGAAGGCACTTTAAAGTTTGCATGTTTAAAGTATATTATACATAAATACATTAAAGCCTCATAATACATAACTGACTTTTAGAAGTACACTCCTCTGTACAACTAAAAGTGAATAGATGTAGTCCTATAGAGTGGTGGTTTTAAATAAATTTATCTAATATGTAATGCGGCGGCGCATTCTATGTGATATCAAACAACATTTTGCATTTCAGAAAGAGGCTGTAATGGGAGAGATAAAAATATAGCTACAAAGTTTAAAAATGTATTTAGATGGAACAGTTTGTGGTGATTGATCTAAATTTATATATATTACAGGTATTTTATATAGTTATAGAGGTATTTTCGTTACACAGTCAACCAAGAGCTACAGTTAGTCATGATCACATGAATTTTGTTAACTGTAAATAACTTTTATTTTATCAACCCTTATGCAGCTTCTGCAGAAAGTTACTTAACTGAATCCTTAGCAACCTACCAAACAATGTATGGACCAAATCATGAGAAAACAATAACCATTCAGGATGAGCTGGCAAGGTTAATGATCAGAACTGAACGACCAGATGTAAGTTTTGCTTTCAACGTAGAAATTTTCCAAACTAGAAAAGTTAAAAAATATAAAAACCACTCACAGAATTTGTAATTTCCTCAAGATATCCATGAAACACATTATAAATTCCACAGATTTTTTTTGAGATGTTCTTTCATAGTATTTACTAAGCAAAATTTCAACTCAATTAAAATATAAGTTCCTGCATCTTTCTGACTATTTCTGGAAAACAAATTCCAGTTATAATTGAGATTGGTTGCAAATTAATATTTACCTGTGTCAACCACTTTGTATAACTGTTGCATACTGTTAAGTAGAAGCCATATTTTTGCAGGAAGCACTTTCTTTATTGAAGTCTACGATGAAGGCAAAAGCCGAAGTGTATGGTGAATATTCCGGTCAAATAGCTGAAACACACAAGCTAATTGGATCTGTGCATTTATCAAATGGAAATCTTGAAGAGTCTTTAAAATCATTTAAAAAGGTGAATTACAAGAATTATTGATAATATTGGAATCGCACGTTGCACAGGTTATAAGTAGGATTAAATATTCTGTTTATCTGAATGATATTATTTGTCCAGAACTATGTTGACATTCACTTTTGTTGCATAACATTGTTTAGATAATTTTATTTTGTAACTGATATACAGAAAATTTAAATTTAGAATATTAGCTGGTGTATTTTGACGTATGGAAAATATTTTAAAGAATTTTTCAGTTCTTACGTTGCCATATAAGTTAAGTTACATTTTGCACCATAGTCCAATGGTAGCTACCCTTGCACTCTTACTACTGTTGACAATGTAAATATCATATGATACTTTTGTTGCAGTGCCAGCAAATGGAAAGTTTAGTCTATGGTTCAAATCATAAGAAACCTAAAGAAACACAGAAAACTATCGATCTTTTACTATCGTGAGTACTTCCTATCCTACTATAGCTGAATGCTGCTGATTTCAGAAAAACTGTTTTATATTTCAGTACAAAATAATGTGGAAAGACAGTTAGGATAGAAATTTTAAGCTCGTTAAAATTTGTTTTGTTTTACATTGTAAGACATTTCTTGAATAAGTTATGTTTATTAGCTAATTTAATACGAATATTTCTTTATTGATGGAGTTTTTGTTACTTTTAGAAATCCATCTTTAGCAGCTAAACAGCCCAAGACAAAACAAGAAGACATATCTACTCGTCCAAGGTTTAATACTGTTGTCAACAGATCGTCACAAAATTTGGGAGGTTTCAAAACTGGCTGGGCTTGAAGTCTATGTGATACTTAATAATAATAATTTTGAATATGTTGGCTAGTTTAAATTAGGCGAAGTAACCATGCGGAAATTAGACTTGAAAGATTACTGCCTTTTGCATTTGTTATGTAGCGAGACAATTTGGAGATATTCAGAATACTATTCTCCACTAGGTGTCACTAGCTAACTAGCACGTTCAGAAATTCTATTTATATCTCCTGCCACCTGTTGGTTTAGTTTCTGAGAAGTCTTTCAATGCAGTTCATATGTTTAGTGTATGATTATGTGCCTCTTGTTCGATTGTAGAAGCCTGGTTGATATCTGTGCCACATACTGGTGTAGTGTCTGAATATCTGTCATTGAAGTTATAAATCATACTACTATTTCTATATAGCACTTCACTGCCAGTTTACATAAGCACCCATTTGTCCATCCATTGATTGTTCATCCTTCCATATGTGTCAGATATGAAATACCATATTTTATGAAATTTACTGGAAGCTATGACAACTGATATGTAAATGAATTGCTTTGGGTTACCAATACCATTACCATGAAAAGTACGAAATTTTATTAATTTGTTTCTATTAATTAAGTGATGTATGTTGTAGTCTTTTTTTAAAACTTATGGTATCAGCATTATCATTTCATGTAAAAAATTCACTTTATATTGTAAATAGCTTCTGTAACATTTTTGGGATTTCATACTTAATGATTTGTATTTGAAGGCTCTATTTAGAAAACTCATTCAATACATTTTTATTACATGATGGTATACTGTTATTAAGTTGTTTATTTGAGACAAATAAATATGGAAGTGTGTCAGAATATGACATTCAAAGAAGAAAATACTTCATGTATATAACTTGTATTTAATGCCATTTTTCAAAATGAGAAGTTGCCTGTAAATACACTGCATTTTAATATATTTATAAATCACTGTTTTTAATTGATCCTCGTTTATAAACCCAAGTAATTATAATAATATTTTGACATTTTATAAAGTTGTTTAACATTTGAAGTATTAAAACAAACATTACTGATAGTTGCACATTTACTTACGACAACCAAATAATATCACAGAAATCAAAAGCATAATCTCCAACTTCTTTTGTGCCTTATGCTCCAAAGACATATTTACTGTGTTCACCTGTTACCAAGGGAATCGTAGGAAAGACTGAGGGAATCCATACTTCACAAAACAATAATATTTTTTAAAGACTGCATGATTACTAACCACTTTAGTTGACACAATTTAACTAATTCGAGGCTAGGAATAAATTTATTTAAAATCCCAGTAAAATATTGGATAATTCTAATATTTCGTGGGGTATGTCACTGAAGAATGATTCCATTAACCTTTCCAGCATTTCCTCATCATAATAGCTGCACACATCTTTGTACAAAAACTCCATTTTCATTCATGGAAGCTCAGAAATGACTAGACATGAGACTTATTAATACTAGCATGAGCTCATGCAAAAAAGAATACCTGAACCAGATAAAGCAAAACTGTTCTTGCTATATAAACAATGTCCAAGCCAATACTAGAAAACTTCATTTTATTATTTTGTTGAAAAATTGTTTGTTCATTTTCGTAGGGAAAGGTACCCTACTGGTATCTGTATTTAGATAAGACATAAAAGGCATCACTTACTAATTACAAGACATATAAAAGCATAAAATCACATTCACAGGCTAGTTAAGTATTCTCCACATGGATCTTCTGAATTTTTAATGGATCATCCATATGTATGTTACAGAAAAAGACGGACCTTCCAAATCTGTCAAACCATTGACTCACTTGTTTATTACAAAAGTAAACCAGTATCAACTCTTTTTCACTTGTTAATCATGAAAAATTTGTGCTGAAACCCATTTTCAATTGTATTTTTGGTTGAGCAGGTTGTGATTCTTTTTTACTCTGAGACTCGATCTCCGCTTGTGCCCTACTCTCTTGATTGGCCTTCACAGCACCCTCCAAACGACTTTTTAAATCTGGTGCTCGCCCCATTATTGTTCTAAACTGTTCTGGGTAATTCGGCCCTATCTGCATAATTTTTTGTAAAGCACAATCATGTAAAGTTCGTGAAGGCTTTGTTGCTGAAGTTATTTTTGTACCGTCCAGTAGGAATGAGATCAGGATAGGCACTAATACTGACAATAAATTGATTCCTGTAAAGAATATTTGAAATTAAATTGCACTGGAAATATACATATACCTGTATTTAATTATAATAAGTCGCAAGATATTTTCTATTCGTTTTGCGTGCAAAAAAATCTTCTGCACCAACATGATTTTGAGCTACAGTTTATAAAAAAGAACATTTTTGTTCAGTCAGTAGCTTTGAAAACTACAAAACAACAGATTGCTGCCACTCACAGATTTACAGCTACATCCTACAATGTACAACTCAATTCTATACTATTTTCAGACGCAAAGAAAGTTTTGAAATTTTAAAGTTTTGTTAAGCATATACTCACTGACTCTTTCTTCCGCTACTTTCACTAATGTTTCCACAACTTTTATACATTCTATAACTATGTTCAGTTCCATATCACTTGAAGGTCTGTTAGCCCCGACAGTAGATAAATATTCTATGATAGGAGGTGCTAATGCATGGATGTATGGTGTAGACACTAAGTGGTCAGGATGTTGAAATACTGAATTCAAAGTCTGTACAGCTTTTAGACGTGTCTGTAAATTACAATGAAACTTTCAGTGTGCAAAGAAGTATCCTTGCAGTAAAACAATTGCAAGCACATTAAGCCAGTAACTGCGCAAATGTACAAATAATTTGTCCACTACATTATGGCTTTAGAGCATTACTCATTCTACAAATAATTTGCCAGCAAAAGTTTTACGTCAAATAAATAAAACCTGATTAGTGTTGAAAATGCATGGAGAAAGCTCTGGTATTATCACATCTGATGTAGACATCGAAATGACGCCAAAAAACCTGATAGTAAGTTAAGATACTTCACCAGAACTGAATGAATAATCATCAAAAAACAATTTAAGTACTCACAGCAGCATTTTTGGAAGTCCAACAATTCTGAAATATTTCTATGCACGGATCTTTTAAATTTGTAGCATTCATCACTTTATGTGAACATGTAGTTATAAACACAGCAATTGTGAGCAAGAGAACACAGTCATCCAGTCCCAATCTGTCTTGACTGGCATCTATTGGAAATAGAATAATTTTTCCAGATTTTAAAGCAGTACTTTTAACTGGAGAAACTAACCATTGTTTTTTTCCATTTTCTATAAAAGCATCAAGTAACTACTTCTGGGAGTGAAAGATTATCAGAAGTCAATACAGTTATAGAGCTTGAGAAAATTCAATTTTGTGGACATGCAAGTGTAAAATGTGTATCAAGCAAATGTTTGATATTGGTGAAGCAAAATACATTTATACATTTTTAATTCATTACCTGGTTTGGAATAGTCTAAAACAGTTGCTAAAGCACTTTGTAACAATTTCTGCCAGTCTTCAGAGCAATTTTCATGTTTAGTATATGGGTGTGTACATAATAGTTTGAGAGCTTGTAAAGAACTGGCAACAGCTGAAGACAAAGGTACATCACATCCCTTTGGAGCTAATTCTCTGATCACACCAGTAGTTAGGAAAAGGACTGTAGGAAGAATGTGGACGCTTCCTGGAAACAAAACAAAATGTAGCATAGCCAGTATTAATGTAAGAACCAAGTTAAATACTACATAATCAAGGAAAACACTACAATACTCTGAAAAATTATATAAAAGGATGAAAGGTAGCCATGTTCAATAAGTGGATTGTAATAATATGCATACATTGTTTATATTTAAAATTCAATCACATCATACGAATTCATGATGGTGCCATATAAGTTTTGTATCAAAACAAGTCTTCGAGGATAAAACAGCAAACATGTTAACATGCAGGTAGAAAAATCACCTTTAGGAGAGCATAAACTTGATAGTTCTGCCATAGTAGTTACAGTTGCTGCAATGAGCTGGTTTTCTTCTTCAGACATTTTTAGTGGCTGTCTTGTCTGAAAGCCTGTAGTTGGTAACGAAGGATTTAAAGCTGGCATACGTCTTGTAAGTACACACAGACAAACTTCTAACGTGGCATAAGCTATTGATTTTCCAGGAATTATTTTGCCACTCTCTCCTCCATCTCCAAGACGTAGGTCTTTTTTTAACTGTTGTTTCTTGTCATCTGATTCTTGATTGGCTGGTTTGTCTTCTGTATCAGAATCTAAAGAAAGATGATAGAGACATATATCCACAGTTTTAAATTTGCGACACCAATCTGATCAATTTTTACCAACAATTTCTGCTGTAAACTTGTAAAGCTAATATGGTCATGCAAAATACATCTCTAGCAAACCTTCTTGCACATAAATTTGGTAAATAACACTGTAGATTGAAATAAAAACATAAGGATCTGGTCAGAAAGAAACGAGCTTTTGATACATTCTGTTTCAAAAAGACCTTGCAGGAGTGGTCCCAATATTTTAGTTTTAATTTTTATGAAAATATATTTTATTTCGCCATTTTTATTTTTTTTAAATCAATTTTTTGTTAGTTGAGGGAGGGGAATGATCAAACTCCTCGAACCCTCCCACCCCATACACTCATCCAAAACACTGCAGGAGGTGACAAACAGCAGAATGTGAGCAAACATAATGGAAGTTTCAGCATGACTTCCTTAAACTAGTTCATAATTAATTTTTGTTGTTTCTTGTAAACCTGTCAGTTTGATGTGAGAATAAACTGGACTCAAATTTCAATAAGACATGATATAATCAAGAACAAATAGTTTACATAACTATTACACTATTGCTTATACCATCAGCAGAGACATAAAACTTAGTATTATGGCATTATTCTTGCTGATAAAATGAGTTACAGCTCTAATGGTTTATATTACCTGGTTCATTGGCTTCGTTCTTATCCATGGTTTCCTTAGTTGCTTTTATCACCTGCTTCACTACATCTATAGCTACAAGACGGGTATCTGTATTCTCTCTTGTTAACATCAGTCTACAAGAAAAATCGTCAGATGCTAATATAAGCTAGAAAGGGGATTGATTTTTTTTCTAACCCCCTCCCCTTGTACTTCAAATATCTCACAAATTCCTTGTGCCTAATGTAGTAACTTATAATTATTTTCAGATCTACCTTGGAGCAATTTTTATTGAGCACCCCATAAAATTACAAAAGTTATGTATCATTTATTAATTACCTATGCATGACATTCAATACTTCAATAGCTAGCTGTTGATCCTTTCCAAGTCTGTTTCTACTCCATGGAATTTCTAACAGCGTGAAGATGGCTTTCAAGCACAAGTCGACCGTTTCTAGTGGTTGCATAGAATTGGGGCTACATAGAGCTTCGACACATACACCTACAGAAAAAAGCTCAAATTATTTTAATTTTAAATATAAAAGAATGTAACTGTTTTTTCTTCACAAGCAAATCAGTTATAGTGACACTGAAATCACATGAAGTGCTGTTCAAAGACAAATTTTCTGTCACTCAAACGTCACATGATTTTGTTTTAGAAGATACCTGCTGGTTGTGTATCCTCGATTTATCAAATTAGGGTGACATGTGCGTATGTTGAGTATACACTAAATTTATTTAAATGAACTTCCACTTACCAAGGATGAGATGAAGTCTTTCTGGATTAATCTCATCAGATGCCATATTGGCAGGCGGGGCATTAGCAGGTTTGTCGTCTACATTATTTGTTGATTCATCACCAGCTTCATTTAGCCATAATGTTATTGCATACATGCAAGGTGGCCATGTTGATTTATAATGGGGACGAGATGAATCCATGGTATCATTTTTGTAGAAACTTCCACCTTCTTTTGGAAGCTGGCTATGCAATTCTGTTAAAAAAAAACTTAAGTTATTATAATAAGTAAAATTAGGTACCAAACTAAGCTTCATGCACGGACAAGCCAACAAAATGAAGTTCTGAAGACTCTGATAAGAATAGACTTTCAAAATATTCTGAGAGGCAATAACTTCTCATAACATCACTAAATGCTTATATGACACAAAACACATAAATACTGTTTGCACTCATTCCAGATAAATACTCTTTTCCTTGCTGAAAAGTGTTTGTAGATAATAATCCAATTTTTAGCTATGTATATTTTCTGTTACAAATTTAAGCATGCAAAAAGTTATTTTTGCTTGTCTGGTAGAAGTGAGTAGTTGTCAGTGCAATATGGCCTTTATTAACACTGGCTACAATATCAGACTATACTAGCAATCTAGAACTACATTGTAGGTAGTAATGAAAATTCCAGTAACCCTGAAACTGTGTCTGTGACAGATGTTTTGCCACTTACCTGATGGTAATGAGAGCATAGCATGATCTTTTATGACTGACAGCCAGTACTGGCTAAGTGACGGCAATTCTGGTTTAACAAGACTCAATAAGCTCTCTTTGCTGCCTTGGAAATCATTATAATCATCTTCATCGTTATCATTTTTCACATCTGTACTTGCATTCTTTTCTCGCTGCATGGCCTCAATGTACACCTGAATCAAAAAAGAACAACATAATTTGAGATAGTTTCATAATAAAAGTAGCAGAACATTTCTGTTTCTAAATGATCTAGAGATTTTGTGAAAACAAACTTTCATGCAAGCTGGATAGTTATCTTTTTGTACTTTCTAGGTGTCTAAGAAGTAATGAGAAAACAATCGGGTGAGGAGACAACACGTTTTTTGCAAGATGGTATAGACATAGTAATATTTTGCTACCTATTGTTTTGTAAAGTCTCTCACTAACATTGGAACATAAAACACCAAATCCTTGATAAATCTAAAGGTGGTGTATTAGTAGTTACATAAAATGGCTACCCTCGATACACTTTAAAATATCAGTTGTACAAGCATTATCCACCAATAATGCAGTATTTTATGCAAAAAATAACCCTTGAAAGTGTGACAAACCAGGCAAATTTTACAGTAAGTTTTTTTAATAAAAGTTATAACTTGCGGCTGCATGAGAATGTTTAGCTCAGTCAACGATCCTAGTATTCCACATGTCATAATCTAGAGACAATGAGTGTTGGATTATTAAATTGTCACTTTAAACAGTCATATAAGGGATATTTCTTCACACGTGCTGCTAAGGGTCGCCACTTTGGCAGAATTTTGCATAAACAACACTTCAAATTTAAATACTAGACATTCAGTGAGTTGTAAACAACTTCGAGAGTGTACTCCCAGCCAAGAATGCTGCCAGTTGGAGAGACTGGCCCTAGTGAAGTTTACAGCTGGTGAGAAGTAGATGCT
>JAOXYB010068401.1:0-10067 GCA_028565635.1 Phoronis ovalis
GGGGTGGGGTTATTATTTAAAACATGTGCTCCATACATTTAAAAACTGTAGGACAACTTAGATTTTTAAGAAATCCCATTCACAAAAGAAGAGATCTACTTAACGCCCCTGATCAGATTGTCTATTCAGAGGAAGTCATAATAATAATGAATTTTTCCCGGTTGTGGGTAGCAAGATGCGTCCGTGTGCCAAAAATCAAATCCTTACAGTAAACCGTTCTACCCAAACATTATTAATTATTTAATAAATGGCTGGTTGTAATAAAGGACAATTGTAAAAACTAACCACAAAAAAGATATTATGATCACGGGGTAAATTTGATTAATAGACGGGTTATCCATCATTATTTGATAAAAGAAATGCATTTGAAACTCTGTTTCTGTCATTGTGAGCAAAAGTACACCCGTTTTTAAATAAAAGCGATCCCAAAGAAAGAAGGAGAACAGTCTGCAGTTAACACGCTAGACGAACAATGCCAAAAGCTTCATACAGGTTGACTTACGTGACATGATGACAAAATGGTGATTTCTTGTACTAGAGATTAATTGTACTGCCATCTGCTGGTTATCACTGACCCTACAGTTCCGTCTACTGAAACGAGCGTTTGCTATTAACGATAGTGTATTTTAAAAATTGTAGATATATATTAACCAAAAAATTTGGGTTTTGGTATACCATGTTTATAGTAATATTGTCCCACGCACTAAACATATTGCAATTAGTGTGACAGTCTGAATAAATCCATTCGTTATGTGTTCCGTACCTTCTCAAGTAACGTCTGGGCTTAATCATAGTCAATTTTTTGCTATGGTCAATTTCAAAGACAACAATTGTTATCTTCGAGAACTCTTCGTGCTCTGTTTAGCGTTGCTGTAATCACCTTCTGTTTTTCTGAAGACGTAAATTAATTTTATAATTTGCAATTACAAGCAAATGCAGGTTTCCAATGACATCTAATGGTTGAGTTATTGTGAGGATTACGTTATAATTCTAATGGTTGAGTTATAGTGAGGATTACGTTATAATTCTAATGGTTGAGTTATAGTAAGGATTACGTTATAATTCTGATGGTTTAGATATAGTAAGGATTACGTTATAATACTAATGGTAGAGTTATAGTGTGGATAACGTTATAATTCTAATGGTTGAGTTATAGTGAGGATTACGTTATAATTCTGATGGTCTAGTTATAGTGAGGATTACGTTATAATTATAATGGTTGAGTTACAGTAAGGATAACGTTATAATTCTGATAGTTTTTTCGCACTTCTCAGGATTAAGCATTTTTAGTGTGGAAATCGGTTTCGTTGTGTGATATCGTTTATAAATTTTAAATAAGTATAAGAGTAATTCTCTATAAAGTCCATTGTTTTATAACATACTTTGAGCAGATATCAATTTAAGGTAGGTCCGCTAGAGCTGAATTTGCAGCATACATGCATGTGCCTATTCTTTAGGCATTATCTTGAAATAAACATTTCCAAAGTAACTATTCATTCATGACACTAAGAAACACATGTAAAATGCTTTTGATAACAAGAATGATCATGATCACTGTAATATTTCGGTACTTATAAGTATTTAAGAAATCTTTTATAGTTTTGTAGATAATCTGAGATATTCTGCTGTGTATTGGGTAGTGACTTACAGTGATTAACGATGTGTAAATTAATAAATATCATCGACTTATTGTACTAACAATAGGGAGTGTTTTTCTAATGAGTTTCATTTTTTTGGTAAAATGGTCAGCATAGGCTTCTGTACGAGGAAATATAAAGGTATTTGGATGAATATTTTATATGCGTTTAAAACCAAATTTACATCGATGATGAATCATTAGCTTCTCGACATTGATTAATTATGCAAAAGTAACGGTTTTGTTGTTGAATTGTAACAAAATATTGTACATTAAAAGCAGAAATGTCATTTTTGCTATGATGGAGTAGATTAAGCAAAAAGAAATCCCTTTACCATCCTCATATCGATACAACCATACGTACTTTATGTTTCACTGATCCATCACCCCTTTTGTCACGTCATCGTCTGTCGTTCAAGAGCTGCAAAAACATTTTGACACACATAAAGATCAGCTGCGAAAAGTTAGTTACACGACCCTAGTGATCAACCTGTAAGATGAGTGTTAGGACTTGTTTGAGATTATTAATCCATCTATTTTTGAATTTTAACTTTTACTTTGGTCCTTTCTAACAAAATGTATTAAAACGAAAAATAGACCAGGAAACTGGGCATATAAGATCAGCTTGTTGATAAAATACAGAAATTATAGAAGTAACAAAAACAAGTAAAGTTGAAGTTTCGAAAATATAATAATTTTTTGCTTGAATGCGAATAGCTGCTGGAGCGACCTACATTTTGTAGTTTTCTTTCCAAGTTTTAAAATACTTGAAGCACTTGGTGGAGCCGCCAGTCGTGGACGCAGACCTTCTTAGCATGTAGCATTTTGTGAATGGACAATGTTGTAGTTAATTCTCCGTGCGCTCGAGTAATTCATTCGCAACACGCTATATTTTCCACTTCTTTCGCGCCTGCATACTGACCCAATATAAAAAAAAACAATTATTTAATTTAAAATATTCTGTATTACCCCTTAGAAATCCATTATCTTATAATATGAAGCAGGCGAAACTTCAAGGCGAGCTCAGATATACTTGCATTGACTTCCCCATCTGCTTGGCTTTTGCGCATAAAATCATGTGTTCGTGCATAACGTTTCCCGGCCGGACGTTTCTGCATTTTAGCGAGCTCTTACATAGTACATAACGTGTGTGTGTATTACAGTTTGACGTAACCCGCATACCTTACAATTAGAAATCCCTCTGCATGCTAGTCCGTGGAGCAGACCGGGGGCAGACATCTTGCAATCACAATCACCTAGCAATGCTGATGCAGCAAAACATAATATTTGCATTGTCAGATATGTTTTCGGCTGCTGAGTTTATTCGATTTTCAGAAAATTAGTGCTTATTTTGTCCTTTTATTTTATATCTGTGTGGCAGAAAAAGTTTTGAAGCTATTTTATGCTGACAAACTGTGCAAATTTAAAAACAGGTTTTTACGCAATAATGTTTAATTTTAAAAATGGCTGTCGGCACCAAAATATGATTATTTATCAGACTAGTTTTTGGGTCAATGGTTATGTTATGGGCGCAACTTTACATCTTATTTGGTTAATTTAAATTATCGATGAGCCAGAAAAAATGCACATAAGTGATTTTACAAAATTATTATGTTTCAGAATTTTCTAAAAAAAATAACGTGTTATTTGAATTTGCAGCTGTGTTAGAAAATTGCGTTAATCCTTTTTTATTCGTAGCGAATACCTGTGGCGACAGTTTTAAAAATGTTAAAACATCCACGATATTTCAAATAATCTGTGAAAATTGACTTAGCACCCTCAAGTGTAAACAAGTTTGAAAATACATCAGTTTGCATGTAGGATGAATGCACATTCATTTATTTCCGATTAACTTGAGAAGTTGTATCAAGTGGTTTAAGATATACGAGATTTAGAGACTACACACATCTTATTTACTTTTCAGAAGAGACATATTTAACCAACCATTGTATTTCTTATTTTTAATATTAAAATATTCAATTTCTACATGAAAAGATAGGAAATACCTACACAATTATTGCAAAAATGTTTAGTGGACAACATGATTTTTTTTAAAAGTAACCTTTTTCGTCGAATGGTTGTTCAGAAAAAACAGCTATCTGCTGTAGAATTGTTTTTGCCTCAAAATCTGTGAGGTACTAAAGGGAAACACCTTATTAAATCGTAAAAGACTATGTCGTCTTGTGAAAGTCGATAAATAAGAAAAAGAAAAAACAATCGCTAATACTAGCACTTGTTTGCCAAGGAGAGTAAGTGTTCAAATGAAGTGTCGCACTGGAGAAGGTCATTGTCTACCACCAGATGGCTGTATCGATCATACCGCTCCACAGTGTTGTTTCACGTCACAATAACGGGAGCGCTACCTGAGGGGAATACAATATCCAGATAGTCTTGTACAATAGGCAGACGATCTCCCTGTTGATGACTAAATTGCAGAAATGTTTCACTACCATGACATCATACATTATTCCTGGATGTTGTTAAAGTCTTGTATAGGTGGTACGGGAGTGTTGCATGCAAATTTTCTCGATTGTCAAGTCCAGTTGTATTAATACAAATTCGCGAAACAGGGATTAGTAGAAACTAAGGATCTGATATAATTTGGTTAAGGACCATTAAGTACAATCCTAATTATTTTTTTCAAAAGTATATCATATTTAAGTTCAGGTGTAAATTTAAGCAAAATTCTGCCAAAATATGTATGAAGTAATATCTCTTATACGACTGTTTATTAAAGTGACAACTTAATTATCCCAATAGCTATACCTCTAGATTATGGCATTGGATTGCTAGGACTGCTAGGACTGTTAGACTAAAAATCCCCATGCAGCAGTCAAGACTGTAAACTTCATAAAGATTAGTCAAAGTAATTTTTGCATAACAATGCTAATTTGATTAGTAATTAAGCTTCAACTATTCGACATTATAATCGTACATACCAAATAATACTGCATTATTGCATCGGTAGATAATGCTTGCAGGAATAATATTTTAGAGGTGTGTGTGTATCTTTTTAGGTAGCCATTTCTTACAACTGCCTATACGCCCCCCTAAATTGTTCACGTTTAGTAATCTGCAAATTACAGAAGATTTTTGAGACTCTAGTATGTCTGATGAAACTAGATGATTTTTTCCAGTAAATAAAGGTATATTTATGTCAATTGCTTCTCCGTATATTTAATTGCTGAGGTAATCACAATAACATACAAGACATTAGCATTGTTTATATAAACAGGAAGTTTTTGTTCACTCACTGCTTCTTGAAATCTCTTCAAATGTGTGTAATGGCAGATAACTGTATTAAAATATTAAACTTTTTGTTTACAGAAACTAACACAGTACAATGAGATTGCTTTCGTCCATCCTCCCGTATACGATATCACAATAAACACTACATTCAGCTTTCAAAGAACAGAGATTTGCAAGAATATTTGATAAAAGCTGTGGTATATTTGTGGTACGTGACATTTGCGTCATAGACTTAAAACAGTGAATGGCCAGAAAGCACCAGTCTCTTCTGAACCTGTTTACACACAGTACTGACCCATAAACACTGTGTACAGCATTGATTAAATCGTTCTTCACATTCAGTTTAAAGTTTTATTCTAACAAAACCATTTCGAATGCTTTTCAAAACCGAATTTGGAAAACAGAGACTCATCCGCATAACAAATCACGTGGATTTATTAACTTGAGACGGGCACGTTGCAGAGAATCTCCGCACATCAAATTTATATTGCAAAGCTTACTCAGTTCGTTTACATTCAAAACATAACATAATGGACTCAAAATCTTCACATAATTACCTCAATAAAAAGCATTGTTAAAAAACTGGTATATAATCACTGGTATTAAAATTCCTGATAAAATATGACATACACATCAGTAAGATCTATTTTTCAACGTACTAAATTTAAGTGTGATGTAAAAATGACACATTTAAAATTTGAAATCCTGTTAGGGATTATATCACTCACACTGATAAAAATGCTCAACTAATTTTAAAAAGGGAGGCAGGTTTGTAAAGTAAACTACACAATATATGGAATTATATCTAAGGCAAACTATATTAAACTATAGAATATCCTGGATAACCTATATTTAACTTAATATAATTCCACATTCGCTGCAGTAGTCATGTTCACAACTGTGATATGGTTCCGGGATCATGGTTACTAGTATTTTGCTAAATACTGAATTTACAGAAAGTAAAACTTCTACTTCGTATTTTTTAAAAATGTAATAAACAGCTGAAGTAAATAAAAATGCCTAAAGCAAAATTTCATCTATGTAAATTAATCAAGTACAAGAATCTAAAGTTTTAAACAAAACTGCGTTTCAGTATATTATGAAATGCAAAATCACGCTACTATAATAAATTCTCACTCATTACAAACGAGTGGGGCAGTTCAATGGTACCAACCTATTATCTCAGCAGGTAAACACAAGGCACACAGATGCATGCTATGAGCACACATTAATAACCAACATTTTATTTCTTGGGACCATTGCAGTTGACAAGAATCACAAATGCACAGGTTTTAAACCAGAACTAATGAAATAATGAATCTGGAGTATACCAAGCATAAGTAGTATAGTAAAAGTCTAAATCTAAAACTTTTATTAAGTCGCTGTTCACACTAAAGTTAAGCTCAATCTCATATAGCAGTTGAGTATGTCACCAGCATTAAAACCTGTAATATTAACGGCCGTAGAGAAGAAACCAACAGGAACACTATTTTCTGTACCAAGATGAAACTGAGCTAATCGTCTATATTACTGGGTAAACTTTGATTTATTACAAATTTCTAAAACAGCATACGGGCATTTTACAAAACGAAACAACTTTCTCATCAGGTAGATTTATTTTATTCTCCCATGGATGATGGAAGTCTTTAATGAGATTATTGATGACAAAGTTATGTTATATCACATGTTATCTTTATATAATTATGTGTTTGAATATACAGTTACCTCTATAAATCATGTATGAAGAACATGCATTATTTATGGCGCGTCATATAGATGCGTGAAATTCACGTTCTTCTCTTATACGTATACTCTCTTAACTCCAAATATATTTTAATATATAGGATCATATCGTATGTCAAGCTGACGCTACAGCATGCAAATTGCTCGTCGTTAACTACATGACGTTAACTTAGGACCACAAATAATGCGTGCTTTTTATACCATTGTGATTTATTAGTAGTAGGTAAGTGTATAGAGTAACAAATGATTATATGAAGGTAACATTTTGGGTTGCCTGTTTGATTCCGTAACTTAGCCGATGACCAAATATCAAATGTTTACTTTTTAAAATTCTTGTCGACTTTCAAAGCTTTTGGGCAAAAAATTAAAAAAGTGGAACGTTTGTTTATTTTAGTTAAATAGCTCAGGGATTTTCATTAATGTCACGATATGTATGCTTTTATAATTCACGTATAGGATTATATTGGGAATATGAGAAAGAGCTTAATTTTACTGTAAAATATGGAAAATTGTTTGCTTTTACAATCTTCAGAAACTTGGATTGTCCAAGCCTTTTGCCATTGGTGCATTCTTCATTGCTCTCTTGAATATGACCAATGATGTGCAAATAGAAACAACAAGCACGATAGCCAAAATTGTAACCACGGCAATGAAAACCTCATTAGGCATATGACCATTGCAAACTTCATTTGCTTGACGACGCGTATCTAAAAATCAAGATATAAAACAAAAAATCAACAATTTTCAAACGTGTTTTACTTAATTATAAGACTAAATAACCACATATAAACGGATTTTTTTAATAAAATGATGCCATATAATACTTTGAAATAATATCTTTACGTAATAACATATTTATTTTGGTAATCGCAATTATTAGAATAAATCAATTTTAGGGGAGAGGATTTATACGATCATAACGTTTTGAGCGGTTGTCATTGGCAGGTATGATTGTTTTAACTTTTGGACGAGACTTAAAGTAAATTTTAAGGATTTCTAATAGTTGTCACCAAGTTTACTATTTAACCTACATTCTGTTTGTAATGTAACCCTGTCTTTCAAAATATGTTCATTCAAAACTACAAGAAAATATGTTTCATGTTATTGTCATGATTTTTTGGCCTTCGCCGGAGAGACTCGCCTATTGGAAGTTGAATGCAATGTAAACTTGCTCATCAAACTTTGCAAACGGTTTGAAACAAATTTTTAAAAACATATTTCTAACAGCAGTACAAGCTAATGGCGCCTTCCACATCCAAGCCACTGCTGAATTACTGTTGGTTTCCGAGTTATGTTCTCTTGTTTATATAAAATAGCTTTTTTACAAATCACAAATAATAATCTTCTGCAATGGCGCGTCACAAAAGTAACATGACTGTTTCCCACTTCAATAAAAACAACTATTTATAAACAGGTTGTACACAGCCTATGACAATCTAGAGAACACTCTTATAAGAAGATATTTATACTGGACGTCATTCAAAATGGTTAGAGTGTACCCCCAGCCCAAACAGTGTTAAATAGTTTGTCTAACCCAAACAAATTAGTGCCAATTGCCCTCTAGTGCATGAGGAAAAAAATTATTATAAATAAAACGTGTATCACATTGCACGGACCGAAATAAAATTCAATGATACCACGAAAATAAAATATTGTCCTTTCACACCTGTAGGAAAATAAGTTTGCCCCTCTCCCTCTAAATGCATGCAAGTACCTGAATTGAGGCTGAATGATCACTGAATGTGAAATTGTACTCGTGTACGTATACATTGCATTTCGCGCTACGTGAATGACCTACTTTCGGGTCTACGTGCTTTAGAACCTTAACGTAGCACTACTCAGTAAGCTTGAGCTGTGCTGGCCTCGGATAGTTCCTTAAAAAAAAAATTAGGGGGTGTAGAGGTGTTTACAAGGTTAAAGTGTCCTATCATGATAAATGTGATAATACCAACCGTGGGTATTACAATTCAGTAGGACTCATGTTTAGAAGGTTAGAACATTTACAGCCAAGACTAACATAGAACATATATAGTATATTTGGACATACGTATTACAATTTTTTCTCAACTGATTGTATAGCCTCTTTGACCACTATAGATATGTTTTTTGTCTGTATTAATGCCAAAATGTTGTAACAGTGTATCAAAGTGCCTTATCTATTACGACAGACTAAAACTAATCACTTGTACTTTATGCTCCTCCTCTTTGAATACAAAGTTTCTAATTTAAAAGTTGCTCTTTAATATTTCTCCGCCTTTGAATTGCTAATAGTTATATTATATTGGGTAGACAGGTATAATGCAATTCTATAAAATACAGAAAAAAATAAACCTGATATGATACATATTTGTGAAAAAAAATCACAAATGCTGCAGGTAAACTAAAGGGTCTTTTGTCAGTGTGCAGATAAGACAATTAAGTTCCCAAGTTACAGAAATACTGTAATCTTACCATGGCCCATGTATTATCAGTCACGGTTTGGCAGAAGGATACAGTACATTCAAAATAAATGGTTGCTGATCCATCAAAACGGAAACAGAGAAAGTCACCGGTGTTGGATACAAACAATGGTGTGTCGATGTCATCAGCTGCCGGGTTACCGAATGCGGCTCCAAAACGAGGTCCCGGACAGCTGGAATAGATAAAAATACACAATATATAATGGACAGTGAAGGATTCCGAACCGGGGAGGTAACAGTAAGAATAGTTGTGTACCATGTCCGTTATAAAGGAAAAAATAAGCCATTTTGGAGACCTATGAGTTCCAAATTCATACCCTTTTTTCTGCGGCCAAGATGATGAAAAGGATTCGAAGACATATTTTTCGAAAATAGGACATCTGGAACGTATATCTTTTTTCATTTTTGGGGCGAGGTAGTAAAAACATACTCTTTTATTATTTTGTTTTTGCTAGATTTATTTTACACTTTCATTCCTGGTACCCTGGGGCGCGTTCTAACTGCTGAAAAATAAGCATTTCACCCTTTTTTATAACGAATATTCCTACCGAACTATTCTGACTAACAGCCTTCCAGTTTGATCTTTACGTACATCATCAGGTGATATAATTGTTGTTTTCCAGGGTCGATGAAAGTCACATTGAGATGTACAATATGATCTAATTGTTGGTTTCGAATGTTAGTCGGCAAGAGTAACTGTGAAACGCAAAGCAAGAATTTTTCTTAATGACTACATATCTAAAAAATCGGAAATTTAGAATACTATTAGGTATTATACCACTCACGCTTATAAAAAATGTTTCAACTTTTTTGTATTACAATATTAAAAACAGTGTGCGATTTTCATGGAGACGCGGGAAGGTTGAATAAATTTAACCACATAGTGTAAGTGTTTATGGGCATAATAATAATAATAATATATTGGAATTTACGCCCCGGGTTGGTACTGCAAAATATTTCAGACGAACAGAAAAAAATAC
>JAOXYB010068412.1:0-10065 GCA_028565635.1 Phoronis ovalis
TTATATCCAGTAACTTCAGGCAAAACGTTTGTCACATTTTGTTAACTTTAAATAGATCTTATGAACATTTTCTGCATATTTTCCCCGGGTAAAATGCACAGCAGAATCCACGTTTAAATGATATGTGGAAGTGTTTTTTTTTTTTGCTTATTTTACATCAGTAGCGTTGCTTTGCTTTCAAGTTGTCTGCTTATCGAGGCTTCAGTGCGTGTGCTATTAAACAACAGGCCAGAGAGCTCGTCAATAATTGAGTTCTAGTTCTGGTTAAGTAACTAGTTGGGATTTATAACAACAAACATGGTTTGGATTTCCTCTACCAGTTATTTATGAATGTAACAGGAAGAATTCCAGGGTGTACAAAAAAGTCTATTCTATAAAGGATAAACATGGCATTAGATATTAATTTACAGGCAAATTTATAGAGGAGTAAAATGCAGGCAGTGGGAAGTAAGAAAGTGAATGTGTCCAGCAACTCTAACATGTGATTCTGCATGTAAACTTAATTGTACACTTTTTAGAAAATGGGGTGTGCAGCCAAAACTCCAAATATCCACCCATTTTGGGCATTCTAGTCTCAATAATGGACCCATTTTCAAGGTTTTCTGTTGAAAGGGGATCCATTTTAGAGAGTCTTGCTTGGCAAAGTCTTCAGGTACACTAACTTTGAATAAACAACCAATTTTTCGGGATCCTGTTCGAAAGTGAGGGGAGAATTCTGCGAACATTGGACACATTTTTAGAAATTTATTGGTGAAAAAGTGATCAACTCCGGCAGCACATCCCATATTCATCATATATGTATGTACCCCAGGTTTCATACACAGTGTATACACAGTATTGATCTTTCCCAAGCGCATACAAACATTACCCTAAATGAACCTTTGCTGATAAGCCGACAAGCAAACCTACAGGTACTTAATGTGTTAGCATTACATGATAACCCAACAACTCAACACAAAGCTCTCTACAAATCCATACACCTGTTCCTGGCCTCTTGAAACAGCTAAGAGACATGAAATGTGTACACATTTATATATCCACGTTTGATAATTATATAATACTGTAAAGGCCTCTGATGGTGAATAGAATTTTCTGTCGGGGAATACCGAAGTCTGATTCCAGGTTTCAGTTATGTTGATTTTGGACAATAATATCTAAACTACATCTTGTACGAATAATGTTATCAGGTTTGTTATACAATGTGACATAGTTGTCTGCTAGATAAAACTACACCAAAAAAAAACTAGCCAAAATTACAGTACATAACAACAAAGGGCCATAAAATTAATTAGCCAACAGAATTTTTTCCAGTCAAAATTTATTATTTTTCTATCAAGTGCACAGACAGCAATCTCACCATATTGCTAATGCAGTCTACAATTCTTTAATGCACAGTATGATGCAGTGTAATTAGTCAAAACTTATCAAATTGAAATTTTAGAAAAGTCATTAGGTCTATAACATTATGTGATAAGATATAAAGATACAAGATCCAACATCAAACGCTACATTTGCATACACAATTCAAACTAATAAAGAATATAAGCTGGAGTCAATATTTACATGCTATGAAATAATTTATAAAATAGTATTCATAAAGGGATTAACATTCAAAGAAATGCACTGATGGGACATTAATCTTAAGACATGATGCTAACAGCCAGTCTAGTCTGGACAGTTTTATATCAGCTTCTTCAGCAAGATTCTATCATTAATTTATGGTGAAACATCTCCTTCTTTAGAAGAATATGTCAACCATCAGTACCCCACTGGCCACAAACACAGGGGTGGCAGATTCAGGATTTTCCGTACAGGGTAGTCTTAAAAAAAAATGTTTGGCATCTAGTATATATTACTTTAAAACTCTAGACTAATTGTAGTTTTGTTTTCTTTACCAAGTTCAGGTCACATGTGGATCCAGGATTCTGAGTACATTTTTAACAGAAGTGGAAGAACATTGCAAAAACTCAACATATACATAATTCACTACAGAAAAGCGATTGAAGGGGCAGAGTCTGCCAATAAATATTAGAAATGCTAGCATATATTCAGTGACTTTAATGGTATTAAATGGTCCAGTCAATTTTATTAGTAGTTAGCTAGTCTGCAGAAGCCCTGTTGGAGAGGAGTCTTAGTAAATTTAATCATGTAGTCACCTACTGAGTGTAAGTAGCAATTTTCAGTTTGGAACCATTTAGAGGTGACCAAATTGGAATAAATTGTTTGCTACAGGTGTACTATATAACACCAACAATCTATAACAAAAATGCACTTTTATTTTACTTTTAGATATTAGTAAATTGTATAATCAAATTTCTGGTTTCATTCTTTTGATCTCTTCACTGGGTATAGTACACACTTCCAGATTCATGATCAACATTGATTGCCAGCTTTGATACACCAATGTTAAATATCTGCATGTAACACAACAATAAACTGATAATGAAATATAAATGAAATTCTTTATCAAGCCTGTATCAGCTTCCTTAAATTAGTTTTACAAAAAGCAAATGTCAAACTACAGTTTGGATTTAATTATCTTCAATTTTGATTGTAATAGATGTTGATACAGAACACCATAAATCAGTCAGTTTTTAATATAATAGTAATAGGATGTATTTTTTATTGTCGCAACGCTGGTGCACATGTTCTCACAATATTTTAAAATATACAAATGGTCATATAATTTTATTTCACACATGCAATAAGTTTGTACTAACACCAATTCATTTTATGACTGGATTTTAAGATAATTTCTCCACCTCTGAAGACCTCCTGACCCCATTAACTATGGGGAGCTACATCCTGTATTCTTTACCTTAATAATTAGGTCTTGTACTTAAAAAGTAATCTTTAAGCCACAAAATGGTGATAGTAAAATTAACTAGACCAGCTGGATAAGATACCTAGCATTTTATAGGTATAGGCAAGATAACATGTCTGCCTACTGTAAGGTTGCTTGTGAAAATGCTTTCTATTATATCCCCCTTATAGCTAACCAATAGCTGAAACGCATTTGAACACATATATTCCTTTTCTCAAGCATATTTATAATTTTTGCATGTTGATGGTAAATTATATGGGTCAACAGAAGATAGCAAGACAATTAGGATCATATGCAGCCTAATGAGAATGAGATTTTCTAGCAAGTGCAACATTTTTTTTCAATGAACTTGTATTTAAATTTAGATTATCAGTTCAGTTGAAAAAGGAAGCTTCCAGTAGCATCAAATGTGTCAGCCATTAAAAAAAATGTTTAACATGCATGCCTCTAACAGATTATTTTGAAATAATCATGTGACGAATATTACTTCGACACTGTCTACTGTAATATTAGATCAGACAAATAAATGTTCTTAGAACACAGTGGAGCGTGCATTTATACTGCTCGTATTATTCTAGATTAGTTCTATTCTATCATCCAATGGTGACAAGAACCTAGAGATTTTGGGATTTTGTATAAAAATGTTTAATATGTTCTTTGGTTCAACCGTTATTAAATACTTCCAACTGCAGATATTTAATGCTAAGGACAAACTTCCTAGAACACAGTAAAGCCCATGGCATGTATAACATTTGTTTTGGCTGGATCAGTCCTCATTCTACCATTAGCAGCAAGAACCAAGATATTTTACATCACCATGGTTTAAACAAGTGCCATCATTCATCTCTTTCAAATCCAACAAATCAAAATAAACATTGGATGCTTATCCTAAATTACTCAATTTAGATAAATGATAGTTTGTATGCTGGCTAGACTTTGTTTGTTTTACTTGTTTGTATTGTATCCATATCATTCCTGCTATGCACAGTGCACCTGGTAGCTGGCTAAATTACAGGATGACCATTTGAGGAATAGTGACCACTTCTGATCTATCTCTTGGCTAACAGACCATCCTCAAGTAAACCAAGTCCCCATCATTTCTCCAGGATTTTATACAAATGTCAATTTCTTATAAATTTGAAAATTTCATTGTTGTATCAAACAGGTCAAAGAAGTAGCTTAAGTTGTTTATTAACTGGTATTTAGAAATAGTGCACAGTATTAAAGATTTTAAGACTGTACCAGTAGGTCAGTGATATAAAATTTCTGTTCAAAATCCTTATTTCAACAGGGATGTTCTGACAGAATTTACTGCTAGTAATTGGTATTCACTGGCTACTGTTTAATAGGAAATCAAAGCAATTACATGTAGATCATTCCAGATAATCTGACAGCTAAAAAGTGTCTGTTGTGAAATATGTCATAAGTTATTAAATGAGAAGGCAGAATGTCTTTAAATTAGCAGGTGGTTGGTAGATGAAGCTAGCACCTCAACATTCCAGCACGTAGGCCACAATTACAGTTGTTTTTATAGTTCCCTTAGATAATTGTTGAATGATCTGGCAAAATTAGGCCGATACAAAAAAAATTGTACTATAAATGTATGTATATTTTCTGATAGAATGTGAAACGGAAACAAATTTCACATTCAAGGATGGTGTAAAAATAGTACAGCAATAAATAGCAAGCACCATTTAAATGAATGAATAGATGTTTTTGGATCGTGCATCTGCACTCCCATGCTTACCTGTTTTTTCTTTGATTTCACATAACACGCTGAATAATGCTGGCTTCATTCGGTGACAATTTAGTGTGTGTTTCCTACAAAACACAATAAGACAATTTAGAGATTGTTAACACAGTACAAATGAACAATTTATTCTAGGTTTACCAGAGATGCAACAATCTGCTGTTTGATTATTATAATGGCCGAGAGATTTAAGGATTATTGATGTGTTTTGTGCCCATATGTCCCTCATGGCAACGTGAAGTCACCAGGTACCTGCAAATCATTGAAAAAGTGTAATATATTACAACTTATCAATAAGCCAACACAGCATTATAACTCAATACAAGTATGCGAAGATCTGCTGCTCCAGTAAAAATTATGAGAAGCAGATCATACCAAGTTCTAGTATAATATTGTTTTAAGATTCATTTCTTAGAAAACATACACAGCAAGATGGTTAATGTGCTCAATAGGTGCTATGTATCAGCAGAAACCCAATCCATCTCACAATTCATGTCATGTTTTAATTCAAAAATGTATTGATTTGCCTCATTTTGGCATGCCACCTGGTGAATGCATAACATTATCACCTCGAACAGAACATGAAAATAACAGCAAAAATAAAGTAAAAACACAGACAGCTATTGAAGGTAGTCTTTTCAAATAAACAGTTATCATTTATAAGTTTGTGTCACTCATCTGTAACACGTTTCCCCAGATACTCCATAAATTAAATCAATACATTAATAATGTCATCTGTGTTTGGCACACCTTAAATCTTTTGTTGTAACATTATAAATTCTCAAATGTTAAAGATGTTTTTTTTTGCAAGAACATGTATCAATTAGTGCTAAAGTTATTTGTTTTTAACTTTGAAGTACTTTTACTTGGAACTGTGCTTTAAAATTATAGAAGGTTCAATTTTAATTAGCATTCAGGAGAGTTTGTCAAAGCATGACTTTGTTTTTCATAGAGGAAATAAGGTCAATACAATCACAAACCAGAGACTGACACTGGTAAAATAATATATGCACTATCCGGGGCCCATGGTCATTATGCAAGCCCAGAACATGTATATAAGTGCATGCTGAAAAGTTAGTGACAGCTTTTTTCAAAATGTTGATTTTTATTTAATTATTTATAAAGTATCATAGGTTTTTAATTATTAAGAATTAATAAAACCTTCAAATAATGAAAGGTGTTTTAAACAAGAATATATTAAGACTAACAATATTTGAGGTAGCAATTTGTCATCACACACACACTGTGTCTAGTAAGTTGAATTCAACCAAATCATACTTTTGCCAGGGTGCTGGAATGATACAATGTTCACTAACACTGGCAATTAGCATGCATTAAGAGAGATATATATCACTGTATATTATAGCAAAACTTTGGGAGAAGCAAAAAAATATTAAACACCAACACTAAACGACTGTTATTTTTTGCATTATTGCAGTAAATGTTAGCTCTGAGATGTTACTAATATAAATCTAGGATCCTTTTTATGCTATTATATCGCATTGCTCTCATTGTACTGCAGAAGAAATAGATGTGTTTATAAGCATTCACTGGATTTCAATACTTCCAATATATATCTGCAATCCTGCTCATATGCCAACCCTCACAGACAAAATTTACTGTTTTTAAAATCCTTTTCTTACATATACTTCACATTCTGATATCTAGTAACAAATGCAGAGTCTGTTATTGACATTTCTTGAAAATCTTTTAATCAGTAACATAGTAATCAAGGCTTAAGCTATAGAGTTAAGTATTATAGCACATTCTGGGTAATTTCTGAGTCAGTGACCTTACTATAATATTGACCAATTTCAGTAATCTTACACTTCAACTACTAATCATTGCATGGTCAGAACTGATTACATTCTCCAGTTCACTGCCTTAAATCATAACTTTATGATGATGAGCCTGTCTTGGCAATGCATTAATACCCTGTAAATTATAACACTGAAACTAGCTTAGGTTTAGAGCCTTGTTGTTTATTTCTTTTTATAAAACATGTTGTGGTTGTATTTAATTCTCTCAGGTCATGCAGTAGATAAATACTGCCAAACTGAGTATTTACATATTTTTTCTTATTTTCTATTTATCTGACTAATGAGTTTCATTAATTTTTAGACTTTCTAAATTTATAAGATATATACTCTGCGGAGAGGTTAACTACGGATATTTCCAATGACATGTTTATAAGCACGTTTGCACAGAAGCTTAAGATTCACATCCAGATTTCGGCTTCACACACAAGTTTAAATATAGAACAGTGGACTAGTTAATAGAATGGTGCATTTTGTGTATGTGTAGCTCTAGAATACTATAAGCTGCCAAGGTTAAAAGCACAAGGGTTACGAGATAAAAATAAAGCTTTTGAACACAAAAGCTTTGAAAATTCAGTCACAGAATTATTACAAATGCTGCTGTTTTAAACAAATGGTTTAAACATATGACATATTTTGGGGAATTAATGCAATTTTAAAAAAGTAACTACACCTTAGCCTGAAGAGAACTGCATTGTTACCAATTATACTAAAATACAATATTTTTTACAGTCTGTTGTCGAGATGTGAAGTAACTAGTATTTTCGTGTTATATAGACAAGCAACTTTCACCAAAGTAAAAAACATAGCTGACATATTACACTATTACAGTGAATCAATATGTTAAAATATCTGTGTTTCATCACAATAGCAAAACAATTATTACTTCTTGCAGTGGGTAATACTTTACTATGCATTCATGTACACGAAACCATTTATAGCGACGATTATAATAATAACAATATGGCAACGAGGATTTTAATGAAAATCATTCCAATGATGATAAGAAATGAGGGTAACAATCAGAAAAGTAATAATGTAATTTTGAATGTGCAAATTTATAGAATATAAAAAATGGAAAGGATTAAAATTTTAGAACACTATGGTGACACACTGATATGCGAAATTAGAACACCAATGGTACAAGAATTGAGCACATGCTGTATTGTATGATGTGAACTTACGACTACTAAAACATGTGTTTGAAAAATAGTCCATTACCTTGCTTGAGCCTCGTCCAAACTCTGGTCTGTGATCGTCATGATCTGTTGTAAAATATCTCCAATGTCTTGTTTACCCTGTCCTTGTGTGTGATCTACATCACCGCCTTGCATGTTGTACGGCTGCTGCATATAATTCAACATTCTTTGTTGCTGTTCCCCATCCATATTGGTGTAAAATGAGAAAGAAAATGTCTAAAAACCAACCACAATATTGTAGAAATTCTTCTATAAGTCCTCGTGGCTTTGATTTATAACCGGTCAATAAATAATCACAAATGTTTCATGAGTACGCTACAATAAGATTGATCAATGCTTTCATTTGTATACTTTGACAGACAGTAGTTTTCTCGAAGGGAGGTCGAATAAAAATGTCACTCACGTCAGTCCATAAAGCACTCCAATCGGCCAAGAATAAACTCTGAGGAAACAAACGAACCAATTACATTTATTTTTACAAGTAAACCTCATTAACAAAAGCCAATCAGAAATCTTGACACAACACGAGTCCGTCTAGACAGAATAGTCCATTTCTACAATCTGCCCGATTTGCAGAGAAGGGAATAGGGACGAACGAATAACTTCTGCAGTTTTTTTTTATTCCTGACAAACATAAAATTAATAGGCACTGTTATTGATTTACAGAAAATCAAATCGTAATTTGCGTCTTTATTTGTCATGCAGTTCAATATTGTATCAATAACGAGGAATTTCAATTATTTATATACATCCTAATATCCCTCCCATTTATTGCAGGGGCCGCCTGCATTTATTGCGAACATTCAACCTGGCTTAGACATATTTTTCATAAAAATGGGAATTTTAGGTAATGTTTAGTACAAATATTTTATAATTAAATACTGAAATTTAATTAAAATAATTTCGGAATGATTCAGTTTCGAGTACTTCTTGCAGAGTACGGGCTATATTTTTACAGACAATGTTATTTTGATATTATTTTTGTTCACTCGAACATCCGGAAGTATTCAAAAAAAAAATGGCGGACAGTTGGGTGTTTTCAACCAGGCGGCAGTATTTATTTTAGTCTATTTTAATACTGTCTTCAACTGAAGATGCAATTCCCTTACACATCTAGACCATTGTTAAGATAGCACCTGATGCTGAGATCTTTTGGGTTTTTGTTTTAGTGGCAGGTAATGTTTGACGCGTGATGCCAGCAGTATAGTAACTTTTCTAGATCTAGTACTAGTACTAGTAGTACTCAGTACTAGTAGTACTACTTTAATTATTACTATACTCTAGTCTCTATAGTCCTAGCTTTATGACCCTACTATGGCTTGCCTATATCAAAGCCGTAGGGACCCTACGGCTTCGCCATAGTAGGGTCATAAAGCTAGGACTATACTTAGTAGTACTAGTGAAATATGAAACAGGCGAAACCTCAAGGCGAGCTCAGATGTAATTGTATTAACTTCCCAACTGCTTGGATAAAATAACGTGTTCGCACTTAACATCGCAACTTTAGAATTACGATCCATGAGCACTGCTGATGCAGTAAAGCATTATATTTGTTAGATATGTTTTCGCCTGCTGAGTTTATTTGAATAGCAATTTGAAAATTTTGTGGCGACAAACTACAAATTTGAAAACAGGTTTTTGCACAATAATGTTTAGTTCTAAAAATAGCTGCCAACACCAAAACATGATAATATTGATCAGACCAGTTTTTGATTGAAATGGTTATGTTATGCGCACAACTTTAGTCTAATTTGGTTAATTTAAATTATACATGAGGCAGAAAAAATGCACAAAAGTGATTTGGGAAAAGTTTGAGATAAACTACAAAATTTGTGGAAACTGGTTTTGGATTTACTGGCAAGGTGTCTGCACCCCAGTCTGCTCCAAGGACTAGCCGACAAATTTCTAATTGTAAGGTATATAGGTTACATCATACTCCTATACACATGCGCGCTATGTAAGAGCTCGCTATCTAATAGCAAAATAAGTATATATATATCACAAGCAAAAGCAGATGATGTAGTTGATCACAGTCGTGCCTACTAGTGCACAATCAAAGGCGGCAGGCTCTATTATGTCTGTACGAAAGTGTATGACTACAGAGTATAGAATTACTGGTCTATATAGAAAGCAAACGATCAGTTTGCATTCCGAGAACAAATTGTCTCGTCTAAATACTTAATATGATGAGATACTCCTAATTGAAGTAACCACCACGTTTCCTGCATAAACATTCAATGTTGTTCCATCCATAGTGATTGTGCATGAAATAGTGTAGTAAAATCTCAGACAATTTTCACCCAAATTCTTAAAATTTTTATTACTCTCTAAAAGAACTTCAACATATTTTAGTACCAGGAGATTGGAACATGATCACATGGCAGCTCATAGGTTGTTATATATAGTAGCTGGGTCATGTACGGATGAATACTTTAGACTAAGAAAACTTTGGTCAATTTGATATAGCAGTATATA
>JAOXYB010068423.1:0-10064 GCA_028565635.1 Phoronis ovalis
ATATTTGCACTGAATACTCAGTCTCCAAGAACAAGACACCCATACTAAAAGCTGAAATGTACATAGCAAAGCACCAAATATTGACTTTAAATAAAAATCAGCACATAAAGTCACAGCTTCAAAACCCTGCTATATATGGACCAATGTTACATGTATGTTCAGGAGGCCTACTAAATGACATTGACAATTTTTGGAAATGACCTTTTAACAAATATTTCACATTATTATGACCAGCTAAAGACAGGACATGCTTTATGATTTTCAATACACATTTTTTTTAAATATCCACACCCAATCTTTTCAATAAGGATCGTTTGCCGATGCATAAATTATATAAAACACAACCCCTGGGTTTGGTATTTTAACAAACTTTTTAAAAATCGGTGATTATTAAACACATTCAATATATTGGTACTTTATATAGCATAATATTATTTATTCCAATTTATATGGGGAAGCATGGATGCGAAAAGTTAAAAGAGAATTTGGACTGTTACTGTCTGGCTGTAAATGAAGGTTTGCAGTGCTTGAATTTATGTTGAAAAAGGTGATAGAAAGAGTCAAATCCTTTGCATTGTTCATTAAACAGATTCAAAATAACAACACGATGTAACAAAATTTGGCATTTATTTAGGGAAATTATTGAAATAAGCCTATGTACAAATTCTAAGAAACTATAAAATTAGGAAAAGGGAGGTGTGTAAAATATATAGAACAGTAATTTCTAGGGTCTGGCTTTATTATAATAAGAAGTATTGGAGCATTCAATGAATTTTGTTCATAAAAAATAAATATACAACTGAGCAATTGTTATACTACATATTAATTAAGGGGTTTTGTTTGAAACTATGTCAGGCATTTAATAATTTTTACAATTGTCAGTGAAGGAACGCAGTACATTTTTTAAATATTTAAATTTAGTCCAGGTGTTATCTTTTGTTACAAACAAAAGATTCTACATAGGTCCTCATGAGTGTACATACATAAATGCCTACTGCAAATGTTCTTGAATGTTTTGTCCAAATACTTTTCTCGTTCTGGGTGTATGCTTAAAAGAAACCTGTACAAGATTAGATCTAATTATTGGTGATAAGGTTAAAAGTAACAGCTTATTTGTAAAGGTGCTTCATTAGGACCTATTCTTGTCATGTGCAAAAATGTAAGAATGTAGAAGTCAAATATAATTTTAGTAGATCCACAGATTTATAATCAGAATCTGTCCAGGGACTACAGATAATGATTTCATCATATTATAAAGCATTGATATACTGGAAGACAAACTAATAAATTCTAATCTTATTGCCAGCATTTTTATCCTTAAAACAGAGATAGACTTGCATTTGTATGTATTCTAAAAATATATAGATTTAACACCTTGAAACAGAAGCAAGAAGGGCATGTTGTTTAAATACAGTTACATGTCTGTCTGCAGACAAATACTCTGGAAGCTACATAATTATATGCATTGATTTGACAGACCCTTGACAGAGTGAAAAACTCACTGCACATCATGGACAAAACATATTAGCATAAAACCTAAACATAATATGTAGGGAAGCCTGGAAGAAAACTTTAAATTGATGACCAACACCCATTAATAAATCTTCTTAATTTGTCTTATATTACATATGAGGGCAACAATAAGTCACTGTGTTAAAAATCCAGAGATATTTCCAGCATATCAATATGTGAGAATAATTTTTTTATATTACTGGGAACTATAGTAGCTATAGCCATAACTTGGTCTAATTAGTTACTACAGGAATGCTATTTTATTCTGGTATTATTTTATGATGTACAGAGTTGGTGGTATTTACTCACTTTTAGATTCCTCATGTTTTTTGCATCACTAATGTAATAATGATTATTTTGAAATAAAATGCATGCTTTGACATCTTATAGCAAATTGCAATGTTTATACTTATTAATGACACTGTCCTTTTTCTAATGTGTCTGTGTGGCACAAGAACCGGGCTGACTGCTTGCTGCCCTCATGTTATCTCCCACATAAGAGTACAGTGCCCTGATAAAAACATATTATCCTAAGCCTACAAATTGTGTCTGACTACTTTCCTTATTTGAACATGTCCCACATACAATGTACTACTCAATCCTAGTAATAAAATATTAAAATAAGCCAACATATTATGACATTTTCTATAACTAAGGGCAGCTGCTACATTGTGAAACTGCTCAGTTTATCAAATTATGATTACATGAAATAAACTCAACAGAGTGAAACATGTTCTCTAACTCTTTTCATGCTCAACTACCTAGTACCATTACAGTTGTATCAAGACATTCTTAGAATATTTAATAATCATTAAACAATCATTGAATGCACAGAAGTAAGTTAGTTTAGAGAACAAAATGCTTGTTATGTCACAAGTACATAGTTTTCCAATTCTTACATACAAACTTTATTTTGTTTAATACTGGTTTTAGGTCTAGGAAGATCTCATTAATATTCAAAATGTTTTATAAGCAGGAAATTTAATAATGGGTCATCTTCGAGGAGATCTTTATACCCTGTGACAAGCCATCTCTGGAAACTCTCTATAAAAAAAAAATTAATTTGGGATCTTCAAATTTCTTATCTGTCCTTCAATAACATATGATGAGTATGTGCATTTTATAGTTATGACTAGGTTTCACAGAACTGGATACATTGTCCTACTGTGACAGCTTACTATGTGGCTTTCTTTTTATTAAATATAAAATAATAACGCACAGTGCGTCATTTTGAAGTAAAAAAAGTTCAAACTTTTTTAACATTACAGGGATTATGAACATCCTGCTGGCTTGCTGGTGCACAATATTAACAAATTATTATATCAACCCCATATCATAAATATTTTTATAGCATCAAGGTCGAGCATCAGCGTTTGATAACAATTAATTCAAAGCCCGGGATTCAAAGGTAGATTGTGATCAATTCAGGAGGTTGTCTTCACAATATCAGAGACAAGTCGTAAGAAACTCGTTCAAGGAAATTATACGTAATACGAGTTTGAACATAAGCGTCAATCACTATCTAAAAAAGCAAACACTCGGTATTCGGACTTGGTCGTTTGTTACCTTGGGTTCATGCACAATTGCCTTATTATTTAGCACTATTTATTTTTATTTTGTATCAGCCATCTTGCCGGTGTTCTTTAGAAAATCAATAAGAAATATTCAACTCCCTGTACGGTAATATCTCAATGTAATGTCAGTTCAATGTTCTACTATACCTTTAGTTCTCCTTGTGACATTGTTGTATATATCCCTTATAGTTTACATGGTAAAATCCAGAAGAGTATATGGTGGTTTTACAACCACCCAACCTACATAGTCAGTTTCTCGCTTTCGAGATCACGTGACTGGTTTTGTCAATTTGTATAAATACTACAGAAAATAATAACCATAACTTTGGTTTAGCTTTAATTTTACAGCAAAACAATCAATAAATGATATATATTACTTTACATCAATTTTTATTTAAATTTTCTTTAAAGTTTTGCTTTCAAAAGAACATTTACACGAATTTGTTTTATAAATGTTTCCAACACGTGCTCATGTTTTATCAATACCCCGCATGAGAGAAATTAAATTAGCAGACAGCCTATCAGAAACTGCTCTAAATTTGAAAAACTAAATTTTTTAAAAAATTGTCTTTGTCTATGTGGGTAAAGTATTTTTTATATTTTCCAAAGTATGCATTTCTAAATTATTACGCATTATATAACGTATTTCACCAGATAATCTAATGACACAATGCGTTTGTTTACGTGGTTGATAGGAGACCAGTGAATAGTCCTTCGCTTGAATGATTTCTGCAAGACTTGAGTCGCAAATAAATAGCGACTTACCTGTAGTGAAAGGGGAACAACATTTGCGACATTAACATGCTCACGCGGTCACGAAGTGAAACCTCTAACTAGAAACAGATGTTCACATGCATATTATAATTTTTGTACATTTTAATTTATTTCTTTATGTCAATACTCCAAAACATCCCAAATGAGTAGAATATTGCAGTGCTAAAAATAACTACGATTGATGGTCTAATTAAAGTGGCACCTTGTGTGTAACCAATACAAGTTAATATTGTATGTCCCTAATTCGTTGTTCTGAACCTGTTTGATGTTTCTAGTTACCACTTGCTTTTTGATTTTACATGTTCTGAGGGTATATTGTAAATCAGGGGCCCTTCTGTAACTCGTAAATCATACATCATTACATATACCAGAAAATAGTTTTAAAACTTTTTATGCTCTCTGGTGAGTATTCATTTTGGAAATCTGGATGGGACTTTTCCCAGAGAATTGGAAAAGCTTTCATAATTGTAAAATAATACAATGATTGATACATACATCTGAATACTTTATTTTCACACTAGCATTAAAATAAATATTACAGTTGCTTGTAATATACATAAGCAAACATCATGAGTAAACACAACAGCTAAAGTTAACACAATTCTTCTGAACTACTAGCGCCACCAATTGAGTATAATTGTATCTTTCTTCACAGTTTGCAGTGGTGCAAATAGTTTTCGATAAGTGCCACTTATATATGGTATGAATTATCCCACATTCATATGATGTCATATAATACACAATAAGCACCAAGTTTAAATCTTATCCTTTCCGTTATGAAATAGCCACTGGTAGATTCACTGGACTTATATATGCATAATTATCCAATAAATTACCATAAAGTTTTTCTTAACAGCTGAAAATTGACAAATTTTTGTGCCTTTTGTTTACTCCTTGGCATTCAGTATTAGTAGCTTAGTACAAGATACCATGTGCAAAGGGTACCCAATTTAACTTCACTCAATGCAAACTGTGAAAACTTACACAACTTTGTTGATAAATTGTCTGCATTCAGTTAATCTCTCAATAATGCTTTGGCACTGTTTTAATTCTTACAAATTAGTATCAGTTGAGTACAGACGTAAGCAAATTCCCCACAAAATCCAAGTATTGTTTCATGTGTGCAAATATCTTTAGTAAATAATATATAGATATTGATGATAATTGTGAGACCATTTCCACGAATTATATGTTAATCTCTCTGAGTACAGCAACGCAATACTGCAAGATACACACCACACAGCATAGTTGACTTTATATCGCTGTAGTACTGCCCTCTAATGTACTCCTACTCTTACTTTGTATTTTGCTTTAAATAATTAATTCCTTTTAGGCTGTATTCTCCAATGACATTAGGAGCTGCATATACTCCATCAAACACAGTTTTTACACCTGCAATCAGAGAAAAGAGATGAGAACATCTTAATGGTAATAACAATGTTTCTAAAGAGAGGTAGAGTTAGCATACCTAATGTTTATGGCATACATGTGGGATTAGCAAACTTGCAAACGCTTTTTTTATCACTCAGAATTTAGCAGATTGCAGGATATTGCACCAACATGTTCATCTGAGAGTTCCTTCACCATTACCTTTCCAATGTTCCACTATTATGAAAATTGCAGGCCAAACCCTGACTTTCAGTAATTTGAAACATGATATTTTTTTGCATGGTTCATCTGATCAGATATAGAAGATAAAGATTAAAATATTGACAAATGAGGTGTATAGCTTATATCCTGACCTGAGTTAATCAAAATCAGATAGCGTTTTAGCAAAGGCAGAGTTGCTCATATTGGCTTCTATGAACGTTAAATGACCTCCAAATTACCTTTCAACATCATTTTTAGAATTATGACCTTTGACCCATAAATGACCTTTTGACCCCAAGGTCAGCAATGGCCTACCTTGGGGATGTCAAACCTCAAATATCATGTCCTCAACTACAACAGACTTCGAGATATGGCTTAGTAAATTTTGGACGATCAATAAATTAATTGAAAAGATGCCAAAAAAATAAAAACAAAACCTTCTAGTACTGAAATCTTCTCAAAGATCATCTAAAATGCTTCGTTGTAATTCAATACAATCATTTTAGAACATTTTACATTTTTTTAAAAATTTGACCTTTGACCTCAAGGTCAACAATGGCCTACCCCAGGGATGCATACATCAAGTATCAAGTTCCTAGCTGTAACCATCGAGATATAGCTTGCTGAAAATTGGAGGAAGAAAAAGAAAAAAGAAAAAGAAGAAAGAAATCATACCAAACCAATAGGCTTATACAACCCTAATTAGACATCACATTGTAGAAACAGTAGCATATTTATATAATATATCTGTCATTGTGTAATTATTATGTGATTTTAGTGAGGTCTAGTATGTGCTCAGAATGAGAGGATACCTAAATGATTTTAATTTGTAAGAGTGGTACCTGGATTTCCTCCTGGTACATGATCTCTTTATCTGCATATACAGGAATTAAAAGAGAAAGTCGAGAATACAACTATCATAATGTTACAGTAGGTTTCCGAGTTATGCTCCTTTGTATATACAACATACAGGTTTGTGACGTGGCAAAATGACGTCCGAAATATCTGTTATTACGAGCCATTGAGGGGGAAAATGGGTAGGGACCACCACCTGAAGGAAATAGTATTGCCTTTTCACGAATCACAAATGATAAATTCCTGCAATCGTGGGTCACGAAAATAATATAATCCTTTCCCACCTCAACAATAATTACTGTATGTAAACAGGTTGTATGCAGTACTAATAGTCTATTGGAAGCTCCTAAGAAGATAATTACACTGCAAATTATTCAAAATGGTTACAGCTTACTGGAGGGATTTTCGTTAGAGGAGCTACAAAGCGGGTAAGCAAGAGGGTTTAATTTCATTGCAAAGAAATAAAAACTGATACTCTTATTGCATAAACAAAAATTTATGTGACGCTATAACACGGAAATGAAACATAACGTTCATCACATTGCACGACCTAAATAAAATTCAATGATTCCCACAGCACGAAAATAAAAATATCCCTTTCACACCTGTAGGAAAATAAGTTTGTCCCCACTCTATCTACCTGAATAGTCTGATGACCCCTATCCCTCAAAATTCTAAATACATAAATTAGTGCTTGTGTGTATATATTTATGTATACGGAATTCAGGATTCTGTGTTTTCCCAGCAATTCCCTGACAGGCTAAGCTGATGACATCGGATAAATGTGAGTAGCTGTCACAAATCAGTACTTTGTACATTATCCGGTCGGAGCATAACTCGGAAACCTACTGTAACAATAAACCGCTTTCCATTCAATGAATCCAACGTACACAAAACGTCTTTAATTATCTAAATAATTTACCTCTATACGTTCAGTTACCAACTAATTCCAATAAGAATTTTTCACCATTAATTTCTGTTTCAATTTTCTTATTTCTCAAACATTTATCTGCTGCTATGGGCGTTTTAAAAAGTGACATCTGGGAATAACACCACGACAGCATAATAGGATGTCAACACTAGTAACAATTACCATGAACTGATGCAGTATCCCAGAATGTGAGATCATATCAAGACATTTTCAAAATTAGCCTCAGAGAGACTTGTAATATTCATGCTTATTGGTATGGCACTAGCCTAATGATTGATACACTGCAATCAGTAAGCTTCCTGGTTGAAGTATTCAATGCATTGAAAGTATTTTTATTTTCTTAAATTTTTTAAATTTTAACATGGTATAGATTTATTACCAAAACATTTACAGTATATACAACTCTGTTTTGGCCCGTAACCCCTAGTAACAAAATTTGAATACTATAAAAGTAACTTATATAATTTCCTAATAATAGGCAACATATCTGATTACCTTGATTCCAGGAAGATTTTGCCCTGTTAGTCACATCACTGGCAGCAGGTATCTACAAGAACAATATAAATCAATATTTTATTTTAAGTATATGTAGTTGAAAATGTTGACACATTTTAGTAACAGCAGATCACTAATAAGTATATAGTGCTGTGAATCAGGTTTGCCAACAGTGAAGTTGTCTGAATTTGCAAATGCTTAGCCATAACAACAAACCGAATCTACTAGATAATTGAATGAATACTGTTGTTATCCAAGCAAATAGCATAACATTTTTTAGGTAAAATTATATATTTGGTTAGAAAATTCATTGCCACAGAAAATGTGCTATCACCAAATGAAAAAAAATATCTTATATATGCATTATGTTTGCAGCACTCGCATTATTTATATATACAAAGGCTAATAATATCATGTTTATTGCTCAATAATTCGAATAAAGCATGATATCACAAAGCCGCATCAGAATTAGTGGTAACAAGTGAATTTTAACAATCATCACTATTTTAGTGTTGATTCGGAATCCTGGCCAATTACGGTATGTAAGTATTAAGGACTTTATTTTAACCTTATCTTTACCTGATTACCTACTTTTTTCCACAAGTGCCAGCCCAGGGTTGGGAATTAATTTGTAAAGATAAAAATTAAATATCTGTACATCACTTGTATCATCAAAATGAAATAGCCAATTCTACTACACTAATTAATCACAATAATGTCCAAACACTCACATTGCAAGATTAGAATGGCAAATGCACTAGTGCTGAACCAGCTACGTATGGGCAGCTGAACCCGCCAAAATGTCATTTACGTAACAATCAAAACTAAATATTTCAAATGATATGCAGAGTAAAACAATGTACCAGAGTTTTCCAGAACTACGGCCCGGACGAACTATCGGAAAATGGCCCTTTTTACGGGTTCTTTCAGTTGCCGCCCCGGGGGCATTCTTTCGGAAAGGGGCAAACTTTCGGAAATGATATTGCAGACATGTAGAATCAGTGTCATTGTGTTGTGTAGCAACAGTGCATAATGTACTACGTCAAACAAAAATAAAGACATGTATAATTTCCTTCAACAAGGTGGGGAAATGACTGGGTCATCACTGGTTCGAGGAGAAACTATAGAGTAGCGTTAGAGTTTCCCTGCAAATACAAGACTGTCGGGCGATATAAATTTATTAGAAAAACCTGTGACATCATCATAAGTTTAATTGGTCACACAGACACACACACACACTCACACACAGACAGACACACACATACAGTTTTTCAAAAAGGTGCGCTAAGGGTCTTTTAAGGAGGGTGTAGTTACGGAAAACCCTGGTGACTAATCTTTAAAAAATCAACACCCAGTATACATACAACACAATTCAAAGTCAAATGATACAACACCAATTCCTTAGATGATGTAATAAAAGCACAACTGACCTAATAAAACAAAACCATGTAATAGCAGGGCTACTTCTATACACAGTGTTGGTAGCATTACTTTGTACTATCAATAGCATTAAGGTTTTAACATCACTATAGTGTATTGAGCAAAAAAATGTATATATTTATAAAATAATGTCATAAGAAAGCATAATTTTGTGTTTTGATTTTTCATTTCACAGTAATCTCAGCATTTATTGTTGATCAAGAATGTAAATTGCTGCAGAATTGACCCTTTTGAAATAATTTTCTTGCAACTTTTATACTATTTTTGTCATTTTTTTATTACACGAGCCGGGACTCACTGGATTTAGGATTATTGGACGGGTTAGCTGACTTTGGGTTAGTTATGCACTTGAGGCTAGCCACCTACTTGGGGTTAGAAGGAATGGGGTAAGAAGGTAAGAAGGGCTAGGAGGAGTAGGGCTGGGAGGCTTAGATTTAGTGCCAGGTATTTGCAATATTGATGTATAAATAGCCGAATAGATCTGATTCAAACGTTCTATGTACATACGATTAAAGAGGCCTGATCACAACCACTTATTACAGCCCTTCACACTTGAATATGATATGAACTTTTCAATATTAAAATATCTGTCAAATAATTGTATTTTTATCAATTATTGCATTATTTTCTCATCTACACTCTGGGAAGTGGTATGCATGCTTTCAAATTCCCATGCCCCAAGCATTGACCAAGTTTCAAACATTTATCCGTATCATGTATCGGCATTTAATTTGTGTATTATCTGTACTTACATGGTTGACCATAACAGTTTTTTATGACATGTGTGAAATTATACTAGAGATCTGGGAAGAGTTGCTATGCACAACCCTTTTTAAATATATTTCAAAAAACTATACTATAAAAGAACCTAATGCTACATTTGTTATCTTGCT
>JAOXYB010068434.1:0-10064 GCA_028565635.1 Phoronis ovalis
TGTGAACTGTCAAGTGACATGACATAGAAAAACACAAATGTAATGGTCAGTTGCATGAGTGAGTGTGAGTATATGGTTGGCCATATTAGAAGTGATCTGGGTCAAAATTATACCTGTCCTGCACTTTAACCTGTACCTACCATGTACTGAAAATGAAGCTGATCAGATAACTGAAGCAGTTATTGCAAGAAGAAGAAAGTACACAAAAAATGTCGAAGACTCGGCATCTGACCCACTTCACAAGGTCATTTTAAAATATCAACTAGCCTGTTACGCTCACCAACCTATGGCTTTCGTGAATCCACCTTCGTCAAAGCTTTGTTTTTACGGTATGTGGCACAATGTAATGTGTCCTCTCTGGAAGAAAATGGCCACCAGTGAGCTATCTGTAAGTGATCCGGGTCAAAATTAACCACACTTGTACTTTGACCTGTATTTTACCTGGATCAAATACGAAGCTGACTGGATAAAAACTCGAGCAGTTATTGCAAAACAAAGAAAATGTTAAGCACCACGAAAAATGTCGAAGATTCAGATTGGCGTTTGACCCACTTTTCAAGGTCATTCCAAAATGTCACCTAGCCTATTATGAACACCAGCGTATGGATTTCGTGAATCCACCTTCGAATCATCCAGTCAATGTTTTGTCTTTCCTGCAACTCGTGCAAAGTAATATGCTCTCTCAGTCACAAACATGCTCGCCAATCGGCCATATTGGAAGTAATCAACGTCAAAATTATGACTGACCTGCAATTCGACCTGTATATACCCTGTACTGAATATGAAGATGATCTGGTAAAAAACTTAAGCTGTTATCACAAGAAAAAGAAAGTGTTACTGATGCGGATGCCGATGACGCACATCCTACAACTATAAGCCTATCCACTATGAGCGATTGGCATAAAAAGTGAAATTCGACAAGTATATAGACAAGATACTTTTTAAAATGTTTTAAAACTTGAAATTAAAAATATCTATTTTGTATATAATCATACTTCAGTCCGCACTGAAGGCTAATACTAAGACGAACAGCAGACATATTTGAAAAATGTATTTTCAAAAGATGGTGAAATGAAATATATCTTTTAGGCTCCACACAGGGTGAGTGAGGCCAAAATAAATGTTCCAACAAGTTAGCAGGTTGTTTAATTTTTATAAATATAAACATAATGTAAACAGAAGCATAATCTTTTTATAGTCTCTTTCAGGATCAAGCATGAAATGTATTAAAGCTATGTGGTGACAAACTGACAACTAATTTCTTGACAAAGTTATACAGAAACTTTTAAAGACTGTTTTCAGCTTGATATCAACATTGAAATTAGTTGCCATTTTAATAGGTATTTTGAAAGACAGCTTATCTTATGAAAGCACTGCAAACATTTTGAAATTGTTTTTTTTCCAGTGTTGCCATTTATCTGTGACACCCCATATATTTGTTTTTAACATACAAAACGTGTTGCAAATGGAATATAACAAGAACCTACAGCTTTACAGCTATTAGCCATGAGACTTGCTGTCTTTTTATAGGTTTTTCTGAGGTAGTGTGCAAATCTCTCATCTTCATTCTCTTTGGAACCGAGCTGCATAAATTCACCTGAAAAACAAATAATTTACTGCAGCAGATGTCATGTCTTGTGCACTGTTGTACTGGGATTTTCATAAAATTGACAAAAATCCTTTATACAAGAATTTAGGGTTAATGATAGCATATTTCTAAATAAATTCTAATGTCGCATGAAAGTAGATTTTGATGGACACATATTATTAGTGGCTAATGGTTGATTTTAGATAATCAGGATAGTCAGGATGACTATCTAAACGCCTCGATTGTCTATTAACAACCAATTGGAAAGTTTCGTTCTCCATAAACTATTATATTAAACATACTACCCCGATCTAATTCTACTGCCAGTAATCCTTTACAATGCCTAAATACCAACTTTTTTGATACCTTGACAATGGCTTCAGAAGACTTCTACCAAAATCCAGACTTTCCGCGATTACATGATTTAAAATATTTGAATTCCAAAGAAAAACTCATAAGCGCACAAATTGAAATTATAATTACTCCTAGAGAAATTTTATTTCTATTTTATTTCAAAGTTAAACTAGAAAAATCACAAAAAGTACCCAACTTCTTGACACCTTGCTTCATGGCTGATGAAAGAAAATGACTAGTATACAATCGAGAAAAAAAGAGAACTCACCTCTAACAAGATCATCCAAAACTTGAGCTAAGACTTCTACCACATCAGCATTGCCTGTTCTTGCCAGTATTATAGATGATATAGCCATTACATAATCTCCTGATAATATAGCCTGAAAAAAGTCAGTTTCAGACTGCACAATCGGAACAAGTTGAAACAGTATGCACCTGATAGTCTGTGTATACACCGGGGGGACATCCCACTAACCTCTAGTACACAATCATGACCCTTAACTGGCTGATCAGTACACACCTTGTAATAAATACACACTAATCAAGATAATAGTCTTTGCTGTGAGACACTACTAAATAATTAGGTGACCATATTCACATGTTTAACACTGTCTCTTGAATAATTAAATAAAATCTGCAACACCAGGAGGTATTTCTAAGAAAAGATGTTTTACAAGTTTGTTTAGCTTCACTATAGTTTTATTTTATTTTGACATTTACTATAATTTTATATTAAGCAATGTTTACCTAATACATAAAACACATTTTAAATGTACACGTAGTTAACTTAGAACATCTTACTTTTCTTTGGCCCCAAATACTGAAAGCACTAGGATTGCCTCTTCTTGTGAGTGAGGCATCAATGACATCATCATGAATCAAACTGGCAGTGTGAATCATTTCAGCGATCATAGCAACGTCACGCTGAGATGATAACAACCTAAAAAATAACTTTAGTGGTAATTATTAGTGGGAAATGGTTAACTGTGTTTGGCAATAACTTCATACATATACAGTCAGAGAAATCTTATATGACTGGTTCACTCATTCACTCCTCTTAATCCTGTGAAGGACACAGGTTGCCAGAATACAGAATGCCACTTATGTCTGTTTTTTGGCTTTCTTCACCTCATTCAAGTGCAAATTTAGCTTCTTTCAATAGCAGTACATCTAATCATAGGTGAGGTAGTTCATAAAAAACCTCAACTAATTTACTACAAGGATTTCACAGAATCATTCTAATTAATGTGATTTGTCTTTGAAGTTGAAGATCAGTACTCTCCAGAAGCAGCATGGTCACAAACCTAAATGAAACATTTGGAATGATAATTGTATCTTGAATAAGATGTTACAGCCTAAAATAACTCCAGTGCATTTTTATTATGCCAAGTTTCACAAAGTTCCTGCAAGTAGTGTAGAAAGAAAATAGCTGCCACTTTTTATTCTAGAATACTCATCCTCTAGTTATTTCCCAGTAGTACCGTATTTTCTCTAATAATTGCCCCCCTCTAATAATCGCCCCCTCTGGTGACTAAAATAAATCAATGATCGCCCCCTCTATAATAGTCGCCCCGGGGTGGCAATTTGAGTTGAAGACCCATTTGAATTAATATGAGATAACCACATTTTAATTCATTATTATGTGTAGTTGATTAGCTCTTTTTTGGTTGATGTGTATTTATTAGTAATATTCCCCCAAATTATCTTTAATAAGTGCTTTGGCTCGCAAAACAAACTTCGGATCATCAGACATCTCCAATAATATGAGTTTTGTTTGATAAACTGCCTTATATATGGCAAACAATAGAATTAAAAAATCTTAAATATTCATGCCAGGAGTATATAGAAGTTAATAATCGCCCCCTCTCTATTAATCGCCCCCCTCTAATAATCGCCCCCCGTAAAAGCATTTTTTAAAATAATCGCCCAGGGCAATTATTTGAGAAAATACGGTATGCCAAGTTTCATAAAGTGTCTGGAAATGGTTTAGGAGAAGGCTTAATATGAAAAACTGTTAACAATGCAAATGTCGAAAAGTGATATTGTAACATATGTTTAGCATATTAAACAAGAATTTATTGTAACTAATACACCACAGATGTGATGATCATGTACAAAATATTAACATTTATAAATAAATAAATTTACTAACAATTATGTAATACTGTGAAAACAAAAAAAAATAATAACAGTGAACAGGTTATTCATATACTCTAAACAAAATCAGTAACTGAATAAAATTGTGGAAACGGTATATTATACAAACTAGCTATCAGCACATCCCAGGACAAAATCAGTTCTTAATTTAACCCTCTTCCTTCCGAATTTTGCACCGAAAGCGATTGGATCCTTTTCACTATTGTAGGTTTTACCTACACAAGTTATACAAAAAATTCAAAAAATAAAATTATAATCCGTTGCCATGGAAATCATTTTTATTTAACAGAAATTGTTTTATTACTTTAATTTTTTCACAACTTACCGAAATTAATGATTAAGTTCGAACTAACATGGTAACAACTGGTAAACATGCATTTCAAGCGTTTTAGTAGCATTTCAACGGTTGGAATACTTGCTGCAGGGTTGTCTCCCTTGTATTTGGTGCAACTGCACTTAGGAATTACCTCCCCTGAATTGTTGTCAAACTCGGAATGACGGCAATATCACGAATAAAAGCATAGAGAAAATTCTGGTTTAAGATAAAAACATTTTTTATTTTCTTTATAAGATCGAATTATATTACATTGAATTTCAAAATTTAAAATTTGTAAAAACCCGGTGTGATTCTAAGGATTTATGCAGTACCATATCCATACCATGAGTAATTTGCGGTAATTTGCTGTGTTACTGTATCCCCCTTCACAAACGGAGACCAAAATCCCTCATATTACCCTGGGGTATTACATCCAGATGAACACAATTATTAAGTACGTACCTTTGCTAAATTTCAAGGACACAAGAATGAGCATTATATTATTTTTACAATTGCATTACATCCCCATGGATGCTACGAATCAGTGCACAAATCCTGCAAATCAAGCATAATCCTATGCAAATCCACACTGGATCAAACCAAAAATTGCGATATTGCAGTGCGACGTGTACCCAATACATAAATGTTTGTAAAACAGACGCTGTGTCCCCGGGGGTACTCAAGGTATTTTTGGTGGGGGTGTGCAGCCCAGTTAAAAATTTTGGATTTGGATTGTATACTTCTTACTGTATTTTTTTGAAATTTAGCAAAGGTACGTACTTAATAATTGTGTTCATCTGGATGTAATACCCCAGGGTAATATGAGGGATTTTGGTCTCCGTTTGTGAAGGGGGATACAGTAACACAGCAAATTACCGCAAATTACTCATGGTATGGATATGGTACTGCATAAATCCTTAGAATCACACCGGGTTTTTACAAATTTTAAATTTTGAAATTCAATGTAATATAATTCGATCTTATAAAGAAAATAAAAAATGTTTTTATCTTAAACCAGAATTTTCTCTATGCTTTTATTCGTGATATTGCCGTCATTCCGAGTTTGACAACAATTCAGGGGAGGTAATTCCTAAGTGCAGTTGCACCAAATACAAGGGAGACAACCCTGCAGCAAGTATTCCAACCGTTGAAATGCTACTAAAACGCTTGAAATGCATGTTTACCAGTTGTTACCATGTTAGTTCGAACTTAATCATTAATTTCGGTAAGTTGTGAAAAAATTAAAGTAATAAAACAATTTCTGTTAAATAAAAATGATTTCCATGGCAACGGATTATAATTTTATTTTTTGAATTTTTTGTATAACTTGTGTAGGTAAAACCTACAATAGTGAAAAGGATCCAATCGCTTTCGGTGCAAAATTCGGAAGGAAGAGGGTTAAATTAAGAACTGATTTTGTCCTGGGATGTGCTGATAGCTAGTTTGTATAATATACCGTTTCCACAATTTTATTCAGTTACTGATTTTGTTTAGAGTATATGAATAACCTGTTCACTGTTATTATTTTTTTTTGTTTTCACAGTATTACATAATTGTTAGTAAATTTATTTATTTATAAATGTTAATATTTTGTACATGATCATCACATCTGTGGTGTATTAGTTACAATAAATTCTTGTTTAATATGCTAAACATATGTTACAATATCACTTTTCGACATTTGCATTGTTAACAGTTTTTCATATTAAGCCTTCTCCTAAACCATTTCCAGACACTTTATGAAACTTGGCATACCGTATTTTCTCAAATAATTGCCCTGGGCGATTATTTTAAAAAATGCTTTTACGGGGGGCGATTATTAGAGGGGGGCGATTAATAGAGAGGGGGCGATTATTAACTTCTATATACTCCTGGCATGAATATTTAAGATTTTTTAATTCTATTGTTTGCCATATATAAGGCAGTTTATCAAACAAAACTCATATTATTGGAGATGTCTGATGATCCGAAGTTTGTTTTGCGAGCCAAAGCACTTATTAAAGATAATTTGGGGGAATATTACTAATAAATACACATCAACCAAAAAAGAGCTAATCAACTACACATAATAATGAATTAAAATGTGGTTATCTCATATTAATTCAAATGGGTCTTCAACTCAAATTGCCACCCCGGGGCGACTATTATAGAGGGGGCGATCATTGATTTATTTTAGTCACCAGAGGGGGCGATTATTAGAGGGGGGCAATTATTAGAGAAAATACGGTACTACTGGGAAATAACTAGAGGATGAGTATTCTAGAATAAAAAGTGGCAGCTATTTTCTTTCTACACTACTTGCAGGAACTTTGTGAAACTTGGCATAATAAAAATGCACTGGAGTTATTTTAGGCTGTAACATCTTATTCAAGATACAATTATCATTCCAAATGTTTCATTTAGGTTTGTGACCATGCTGCTTCTGGAGAGTACTGATCTTCAACTTCAAAGACAAATCACATTAATTAGAATGATTCTGTGAAATCCTTGTAGTAAATTAGTTGAGGTTTTTTATGAACTACCTCACCTATGATTAGATGTACTGCTATTGAAAGAAGCTAAATTTGCACTTGAATGAGGTGAAGAAAGCCAAAAAACAGACATAAGTGGCATTCTGTATTCTGGCAACCTGTGTCCTTCACAGGATTAAGAGGAGTGAATGAGTGAACCAGTCATATAAGATTTCTCTGACTGTATATGTATGAAGTTATTGCCAAACACAGTTAACCATTTCCCACTAATAATTACCACTAAAGTTATTTTTTAGGTTGTTATCATCTCAGCGTGACGTTGCTATGATCGCTGAAATGATTCACACTGCCAGTTTGATTCATGATGATGTCATTGATGCCTCACTCACAAGAAGAGGCAATCCTAGTGCTTTCAGTATTTGGGGCCAAAGAAAAGTAAGATGTTCTAAGTTAACTACGTGTACATTTAAAATGTGTTTTATGTATTAGGTAAACATTGCTTAATATAAAATTATAGTAAATGTCAAAATAAAATAAAACTATAGTGAAGCTAAACAAACTTGTAAAACATCTTTTCTTAGAAATACCTCCTGGTGTTGCAGATTTTATTTAATTATTCAAGAGACAGTGTTAAACATGTGAATATGGTCACCTAATTATTTAGTAGTGTCTCACAGCAAAGACTATTATCTTGATTAGTGTGTATTTATTACAAGGTGTGTACTGATCAGCCAGTTAAGGGTCATGATTGTGTACTAGAGGTTAGTGGGATGTCCCCCCGGTGTATACACAGACTATCAGGTGCATACTGTTTCAACTTGTTCCGATTGTGCAGTCTGAAACTGACTTTTTTCAGGCTATATTATCAGGAGATTATGTAATGGCTATATCATCTATAATACTGGCAAGAACAGGCAATGCTGATGTGGTAGAAGTCTTAGCTCAAGTTTTGGATGATCTTGTTAGAGGTGAGTTCTCTTTTTTTCTCGATTGTATACTAGTCATTTTCTTTCATCAGCCATGAAGCAAGGTGTCAAGAAGTTGGGTACTTTTTGTGATTTTTCTAGTTTAACTTTGAAATAAAATAGAAATAAAATTTCTCTAGGAGTAATTATAATTTCAATTTGTGCGCTTATGAGTTTTTCTTTGGAATTCAAATATTTTAAATCATGTAATCGCGGAAAGTCTGGATTTTGGTAGAAGTCTTCTGAAGCCATTGTCAAGGTATCAAAAAAGTTGGTATTTAGGCATTGTAAAGGATTACTGGCAGTAGAATTAGATCGGGGTAGTATGTTTAATATAATAGTTTATGGAGAACGAAACTTTCCAATTGGTTGTTAATAGACAATCGAGGCGTTTAGATAGTCATCCTGACTATCCTGATTATCTAAAATCAACCATTAGCCACTAATAATATGTGTCCATCAAAATCTACTTTCATGCGACATTAGAATTTATTTAGAAATATGCTATCATTAACCCTAAATTCTTGTATAAAGGATTTTTGTCAATTTTATGAAAATCCCAGTACAACAGTGCACAAGACATGACATCTGCTGCAGTAAATTATTTGTTTTTCAGGTGAATTTATGCAGCTCGGTTCCAAAGAGAATGAAGATGAGAGATTTGCACACTACCTCAGAAAAACCTATAAAAAGACAGCAAGTCTCATGGCTAATAGCTGTAAAGCTGTAGGTTCTTGTTATATTCCATTTGCAACACGTTTTGTATGTTAAAAACAAATATATGGGGTGTCACAGATAAATGGCAACACTGGAAAAAAAACAATTTCAAAATGTTTGCAGTGCTTTCATAAGATAAGCTGTCTTTCAAAATACCTATTAAAATGGCAACTAATTTCAATGTTGATATCAAGCTGAAAACAGTCTTTAAAAGTTTCTGTATAACTTTGTCAAGAAATTAGTTGTCAGTTTGTCACCACATAGCTTTAATACATTTCATGCTTGATCCTGAAAGAGACTATAAAAAGATTATGCTTCTGTTTACATTATGTTTATATTTATAAAAATTAAACAACCTGCTAACTTGTTGGAACATTTATTTTGGCCTCACTCACCCTGTGTGGAGCCTAAAAGATATATTTCATTTCACCATCTTTTGAAAATACATTTTTCAAATATGTCTGCTGTTCGTCTTAGTATTAGCCTTCAGTGCGGACTGAAGTATGATTATATACAAAATAGATATTTTTAATTTCAAGTTTTAAAACATTTTAAAAAGTATCTTGTCTATATACTTGTCGAATTTCACTTTTTATGCCAATCGCTCATAGTGGATAGGCTTATAGTTGTAGGATGTGCGTCATCGGCATCCGCATCAGTAACACTTTCTTTTTCTTGTGATAACAGCTTAAGTTTTTTACCAGATCATCTTCATATTCAGTACAGGGTATATACAGGTCGAATTGCAGGTCAGTCATAATTTTGACGTTGATTACTTCCAATATGGCCGATTGGCGAGCATGTTTGTGACTGAGAGAGCATATTACTTTGCACGAGTTGCAGGAAAGACAAAACATTGACTGGATGATTCGAAGGTGGATTCACGAAATCCATACGCTGGTGTTCATAATAGGCTAGGTGACATTTTGGAATGACCTTGAAAAGTGGGTCAAACGCCAATCTGAATCTTCGACATTTTTCGTGGTGCTTAACATTTTCTTTGTTTTGCAATAACTGCTCGAGTTTTTATCCAGTCAGCTTCGTATTTGATCCAGGTAAAATACAGGTCAAAGTACAAGTGTGGTTAATTTTGACCCGGATCACTTACAGATAGCTCACTGGTGGCCATTTTCTTCCAGAGAGGACACATTACATTGTGCCACATACCGTAAAAACAAAGCTTTGACGAAGGTGGATTCACGAAAGCCATAGGTTGGTGAGCGTAACAGGCTAGTTGATATTTTAAAATGACCTTGTGAAGTGGGTCAGATGCCGAGTCTTCGACATTTTTTGTGTACTTTCTTCTTCTTGCAATAACTGCTTCAGTTATCTGATCAGCTTCATTTTCAGTACATGGTAGGTACAGGTTAAAGTGCAGGACAGGTATAATTTTGACCCAGATCACTTCTAATATGGCCAACCATATACTCACACTCACTCATGCAACTGACCATTACATTTGTGTTTTTCTATGTCATGTCACTTGACAGTTCACA
>JAOXYB010068445.1:0-10064 GCA_028565635.1 Phoronis ovalis
AGACATAATTTTGACCCCAATTACTTCCAACATGGCCGACTAGTGGCCATGTTTGTTCCCGAGAGTGCACGTTATGATGTGCCAATTTTGGGACATACTAAGTGATGACTGGATTCACGAATTTAAGGCAACTAGGTTGGTAGGTATTAGGCAGGTGGCATAGATGGCTTTACAACTAAAGAATCTACATCATATGATGGGCATCTGTCTGCACCAGCAGACCTCTTGTTCAAGTAGCATTAGTCTGTTTATACTTTTCAGGCTTGTACAGTATATTGATCGCTTTGCTGCTGATGTGGAATTTTCTGGCTTAGAATTACGCATACAACTCGGCAATTTTGCCTTGGACATACAAAAGACTTCTGCTCAGAATTTTACAGGAGCAAAAAAAATCTTCAGTGGCAAAAGCAATGCAGTGAGTCAGCTGTACAACAAACAAGTCATCTAACATCACATCTTCTTTCAGCATTCTTTGCTATGTTCAGTAAATAGTATAGCAGATTAGCTTTAGATTTTATGTTTAACTTTGTTGTTTTACCATTTTACCAACTTATATGTATAAGTCAATAGCCTGCCTGTGACTGATCATGATTAGAAAGCTTTCTAGAATTAGAAGGCCAACATGTTTCAAGTAAATGTGTCAAGTAATTCAATGCCTAGACAGTCAAGTAGTAATGAGTAACATGTTTTTTGATAATAACTGCTTTCTCAAAAAAAAATGTGACAAACTTGAATGGAAATTGGAAATGTCTTTCTCTTTCAGTCTATTCGCCTGCCAAAAACATTATTTAGTAAACTTGACTCTACAACAAGAGAGCAAGTCAGCAGGATGCAGTTTGTGTACTACCAAACAGACAGGTTTTTCAAGGTGTGCATAAGCAAGCAATCCAAATAATATAATATAATTTATAGTATAATTTCTGTGATAGACAGAGCAGAGTGGATTTCTGTTTTACGAAAATGACAGAAACTGACTTATTATAAACTTACCATAAAACTTGTATCATTTCTTTTGTATTAGATAAAGACACAAGGTTTTCTGTATGATATCAATAAGAAAAACCCCATCCAATTGAGTCTGAAAAAGAGAAAGAGCACATAATTTGCTATCAATTATGATTTTTTTAATAAAAATATGGAATATATTTTGTTAATATGTATTATTTTTAACAGATTAGTTTTGGATACATGGTTTTCTTATGTTTTATCATGTCTTCATAGGTGTTGGAGAAAGTTTCAAATAATACTTACATAGATGATGATGGTGATAATGACACAGTAGCTATCAACAGTCATGTGGTAGCAGCAAGCGTTGGCAGAATTAAGCTGCAGAATTTGCAGGAGGGTGTTGAAATAGAACTAGACTACATAAACGCAGTATGATATTTTATTTTATTACTAAAGGTCCATATCCATCAAAGGGCATTAAGATTGTAATTCATATAAGACGTTTTACCTAATACTCCATGTTGTGGGATCAATACTTAACTTTATTACTCCCATGTCATCCAGAAAATCTTATGTTATTTTTAACATATTAGTATTAGATACATGGCTTTCTTACTTATGGCTGATACCTGCTGATGTCAAATTTTGAGCTGCGGTCGTCTACAGGGAATTTGTGTATAAGGGAATTTTCCTAACTACAATGACTCACTCAAAAATTTGAAATACTGTTAGCTCACTCACACAGATAAAATATCAAAAAAATGTCCACAAAATTGTTAGAAATAGCATACATTTTCAGGGTGACATGAGAACGTGGGATTTACTTTAAAATATTTGTTTGTATGTTGCAGCTGTTTTCAAGGACTTTTGTTTGATTGCAGTACATTTAAACTTTATTTTCTACACAGCTAATGCACCTTTATTCATAAGGACTTTTGGACATTGTTGGATGACATATGACATTATGAATTTGTTTGAACTAAATCTTAGTTGCCACATATATTATGTTATTGTTTGCTTTCGCTGCCAAACCATTACTGCAAAATTATGCTGTTCTGTATTATTATATCAATGGAGATAAATTAAAATTCATGCATTTTCTAGTCTTAAACAATTAAATACTGATTGTGTGCCATATATTTTTGTAGAGTGCTGGTAACCCAAAATGTGTATTCTGGGATACAAGAAAGCTAAAATGGTCTACTGCTGGATGCCATATTGTTAGGAATGATTCTTCAACAGCCGTGTGTCAGTGTAACCATTTGACAAACTTTGCACTTCTTATGGTAAGCTTTTACACCTGTCAAATTTGACAGGTAAGATGTTTGAAAAATTTGCGTTGATGAAATTAATCAATGGTGGAATTTTTAAACCTCCTGAAAAGGAAATCTTTGGTCCTGACTTTACCCATCAAGTATATACATATAAATGTAACATATTCAAAAACTCAAAGTTTTTTGAAGAAATATTAGTTAAAGATTTAAAAAATGTAATTTGAGAAAAAAAAGTTTCTTAAGTTTTAGAATCATGTTCCGATTTCTTTACTGTAACAGTATAGTTTACATTTTCATTGCACAGGCTTCTGTTGTTAATAAACATATCAGCAGTCAAATCTTATTGGATACCATTGGGTTGCATATGTGTTTGCTATTACAATGAGTATATTTATTTTTAGGATATTTATGATAGCGGTGATATGATAGATGAAGTAAATGCTAAGATTCTGTCCCTTGTTTCTTACATCGGTTGTGGTATCTCAGTCATTGGACTTATTCTTACCCTAATTACTTATCTCATGTTCAGGTATAAGTTTTAAAATCTTACATTCTAATTTGAATTTGTGGGATGGGAATGACTTAATAATTGAACAGGATATTTACCATTAATTTGTGAATAATTAATTAAATGCTACAAAACAGAATGTGTAATTCAAGCATAATTATTTATTTTTGAAAAGCAGCTTCCAATAGTCGAATATCAAAATGAAGTCGGGGCTTTACTGCTTCAGTACAAATAAGATATTTTTTATTAATTACGCAACTAATACAAACTAAGTACAGTCGAGAATGGCTGCAACACACAGATAGCATTCAAATGTTTCCCGTTTTTTTCTTACTTTTAAAAATACTGTGACTATTACTTAATTATGGAAGTCAGATGTGTCTTTCCAGCTATTTCTACAAACGAAGATTAATTGTTAAATTTTTTTAATTCATGTTTTTAGGAAGCTAAGAAGAGATAACCCATCTAAAATCTTGATCAACTTGAGTGCGGCTCTGTTAGGCGTTAATCTTGTGTTTATAGCCAACACTTTAGGCACGCAAAACGTTATAGGCTGCAAAGTAAGTTTTATTTTTATAAATTTGGTGTGTATTACTTTTTTTTGATAATATCAGTGTTACAAATTGTAATTTTAATAAAGCTGTGCCTTATTTCTAGATAAATTTGGTAAACATTCTTCTTGTAGTGGATTTTTACTAAATGCTGGTTTTGACAAAAATGCAATTGAACAAGAGAACTGAATATATGTATTCATAAAAATACAGATAATACAGTTTAATTTCCTTTATAAGCCACTGTTTGACTAGAGAATAGTTGTAGCGTAGACCACTGGAAACTGAAAGTAGCTGATCTTTCATAGGTTTCCTGCTTGTGACAATAAGCTGTGTAACATACCACAGGAGAAATTTGTCATTAACTCCTGTCACATAATATATTTTTGATTGAATGATAAAGTACTTAAAAACCTAAGTCCTAAAACAAAATATTATCTAATTACCACTAAAATGCCAGTGTGGTTGACACTGATAGCTAGGTGGATTTGCTTTGTAGTTAAAGGAAAGGAATTATTTTCTAACTGTGCCAGTTCTGTACTCTTAAAGTGCAATAAACCTACACTGATTACAGTTGGTAATAGAGAATATACTTTCTTGTAAAATATGCTTGGTCCCATTCATACTATGGAATTTTAACTAAAAATGTCAAATCAGATTTAATTTAAACTTGTATCTGGTAACTTTAGTCGGCTTTTTGTATATGAAATATTGACACTTGAACATTTCACCTGATTCCGATGAAAGTGCTTTGTGTAGGTATTTTGAAAAAATGTAGATTTCAATTTAATTTATAGGTTGCTAGTAGCGTGTTATTGCAAAAAAATGATGTATTATTGAAAGTAATGATGTCACAAATTAAAATTAATTGTAAAATAAAGTCTTCATGTTAATGAAATTCTTTCCTCATATTTTAAGAATCATATATTAAGGAAATAGTTTTATTAATTTTGTATTCTGAGTACTAGCATTGCATGTGTCTGGGGGATGTCTGCACCTTTGCTCACTGTTGTCTCAAATCTAGTTACTAACTCCTTAGAGATTTGTCTAGTTTACTGTGTAATATATATATATATATCAAAATATATAAATTATATATATATTTTTTTAGTTCCAGTTCTGTAGAGCTCTAAATGATTAAAAGTAGTTTCGATTGAAGTGGTCATTAGAAATGTGATGAATTAGTATTTTACATGATTTTGTACAAACCACCATGTCACGAATTTTACTTTGTTTTACTTTTCATTATCTTGTAAAACTCAGGAAGCTGGAAAATCTCTGGTAACGCCAAATGTTACTTAATCGTAGCATGACAGTTTACTAATTAACTTCTGTAATTGGACTTTTAAACAAAACACTTCAAGCAACAATTTAATTAACATAATCCTAGCAACCCAATGCAATTCAATTTTTATAAAATATATTTTCCCTTTAGCTTGAAACTCACCCATGTGTGTTAATTAAATTCTTTTCTTATGTGTGTTAGTGTGCTGCGTGGGTATGCATATGCAAACACAATATATAAAATCATGAAATAAATAATAAAAACTTTGTGTAATACTTTGTGTAACACTTTGAGTATATTCTTTTGTGGTTATAAGCAGATGTGCTACACTTGTCATTTTTATATTGGTTTCTAAAACTGCAATAACAAATATTACCAACTTTTGTTGACACATTCTCTCAAAACTTGACAGTGCCATCCTAAAAAAACGTGATATTTAACGCAAAAGTTTATTTAATTTTCTTCTCACAATTTGAGTGTGCTAAGGTATCTACAACAATTTTAAAACGGACTTTCTCATCTCTAAATTTATGAATCTTATAACACAAGAAATGAAATAAATTTGATCACCAATCTGGCAGTTTTGGGTTTTAATGTAATTTAAATTTATAATGTGCATAGGTTTAGTCTGAAAAGTACTTTCAATGGTAAACTATTTATTAACTATTGCATGTTTTTTTCCAGATCTCTGCTGTGTTGTTGCATTACTTTTTATTGGCAAGTTTTACCTGGATGTCGATAGAAGCATTTTATATGTACCTAGCTTTGGTGCTAGTGTTTCAAACATATTACTCAAAACTAATACTTAAATGTTCACTTGTTGGATGGGGTAAGCAAACGTTACGTTTCATTTTTGAATTTTTGTTTTTAAAACGGTTTTAAATTATCATAGAATAACCATATTTTTATCCTTTGTAATGTTCTAAAAGACACATATTATTGAATCCACTAAACATTTTATGGTTAAAAGTGAAATGAAATATTTTATCTAGTGATCCGTCGATGTGGATGTAATTTATCGCGAATTCATTCTGAAATTTTCCAGTGTTAGTCCAGTTCGCTAAAAACTAGTATGTATTAATTTGAGAAGACTATTATATACCTATTTACAGGTTTACCATTACTTGCTGTGGTTGTTACATTAGCAGTAAATGTGGATAATTATACTAGTAGATACCAGGAACAAGTGTAAGTTACTTATTACTGAAAAACCAGTAAAAGACTGCTTAATCGTATTTATATGCATTGCTGTAATTTTTATTCCAAATTTTAGGCCCTTTGCTCATATTTAAATATAGTCAATTACCTAAATTGAGATATAGTGAATTTGTATATATTATAAGAAGAGTTGCTCCCTTTCTCAGCATCTCGGTTTTATAGGTTAAAGAGCAAACAGCTCTTAAACTTTGACTGAAATTATAACACTATGACATTCTCATAACATTTTAATTGTAACATCAAATAATTGTTTTTCTTTCAGATGCTGGCTTACTCCTTGGCCATTCTATTTCGCTTTCCTAACACCTGTTGGTTTAATTCTCATTGTAAATTTTATTGCGTTTGGCCTAGTCATACATCAGTTGGTGAAACTGTCCTCTATGAAGATAGGCAAATCATCAGATGTGGTGTCCCGTCTTAGAGGCGCACTAAGTGTGATGGTCCTTTTAGGTAGGTTAAAGAGATAGAATTTTAAAGAGCTGTACTGGTAGCAGTTTTCACAACTGGCCACCAAGGAATGTAACAACCCAAGACTGCTTGTTCCACCTTTTTGTATTAATTAAGTGGAATTTTTTTATATTTCACATGTTACTTAATCGATTATGCAAGAAAATATAGAAGCTTATAAAAAAGGTTTTCAACATTGTCACATAGTCTGATGGAGGCAGGAAAGAAACATCTTTCTGAATCACATAATTTTATGGACATCATTTTATTTTGGGATAAAACCCAGTAAAGTAAGGAAATCAAAATATTTGGCTGCCTCTGTCATTTTATATGAAACAGTTATTTCAAAAACTCTTCAATTAGTCTAGTAGCTCTGCCTGTGTAGTGACTGAGTATCATGCGTACAGAAGCTCTACATGGAACTCCTTGAGCATCTGCGAAATATTTTTACACCTTATCACCTAGTTGTGCTTTTAATTTGATTTTAGGTCTGACATGGGTGTTTGCACTGTTTGCTGTGGATGAAGCCAGTCTTGTTTTCAACTACCTTTTTGCTATATGCAATTCGCTGCAAGGCTTGTTCATCTTCATATTTTACTGTGCCCTGAAAAAAGATGTACAATACGCGTGGCAGAGACGGTGCCCTTGCTGTCCTGATCCAGCAGACAGTAAAACATCAAGCAAAGGTAATTATCTAAATTACTACTGGTCACGTTTATGCAGATATGTTTAAAAATAATTAAAATGTATATTGACCAATACATTTACTGTTCATGGTAATTCTGACAGGGTCACAGAAAATACGTAAAACAATTCCAATATATAGGAATTTTTCAAAAATTGGAATTCATTATGCATGTTAAAAGTTTAGTATTTTCACGAGAATTATTGTTTTCTTCTCAACACACCATGCGAAGATTCGGCAATGTTTAAACAAGTGTATGCATGGGCTACTATGGACAGCTATTACTGCTTGACGTGTTATAGTTATAGATTGTTACATGAGTTCATATAACTACTCATTCATTAAACAAGTATTTCTTAAATTCTTATGAAATTCTGAGATCATTTAGCAAGATGTCCATTGGGTTGGGTGTAACAATGCAGGATTTGTTTAACAGTCAGTTGTATTTTCTTTGGGAAATATTTGACCTCCTAAAAATAAAAAGTGTATATATGTGCCGCCACATGTGCCCCCTTTTTTCAGCAAAATTGTTTACCATTGAATTTTTTTTTGTGTTTATTTGATAATTTTTATCATGGGAGTGGTTTTTTTGCAAATTTTTAAATATTAAAATATCATTTTTACCATGGGGTATAAACTTTCAATAAATATTTATTATCAATATTGTATTTCTTGAAATTTTTCCATTGACATCTATGGTCATAAACTACCCACACAAACATTTATACTTCCACATTGACTGTATTTTAGGAATGACCTCAGATAACAAAAAAAGTGTTGCCTTTTTCAATTAAGCTGTTTAAGATGTTTTCCAATTTACCAAATGGCAGAGATACTATGCAGCAGCTCATTTACTAATGACATGTAAAAAACTATGTTTACCAAAGGGAGTACATTTAAAGCCGGATATGAGGTGTACTTTTCAAGAATTTTTTTACACTGAGATGTGGTTTTCCCAAAAATTTTTACCATGGTTTAAACTTTTGTAAAGTAATTTTTACCATGGGTTATAGGTTTTTTACTTGGGGCCTTGCATTCCCACCAAGCTTTTTATCAAGTGCCCTCCCTGGGGCTAAACCCCGACCGACTATAGTGAAATATTCTTTATCATTTCAAAATACTTTTAGCAAAACAAAATGGCAAAGGTACTTATTTGTGCATATATATCTGTGAATTTATTAGTTTTGTGATGCTTCCTTATTTTTTTATTACTTCTACAGAATTATACTGGATAACAATGTTTCAGGAGGGGTGGAATAGGTTCACAGTTCATAGGTTCAAACACTGAATTTCACAACTCACAAGTACTAAATATCACCATTCGCACTTCCCTTACCAAAGAAGAAGTCTTCATTTAGTATTCGATATGTGGTATATTTTCGTATTCGAATACTTAAATATTTCACACTTGATAACAAATTCCAATCCTAGTGCAAGAAAATATCCATTACCGTTCTCTTTTAGAATACCTGATGAAGGCTGAATGGTCGAAACAATGTTAATTTATGTTATCCAATGTAATTCTTTTTCTTAAATGTTTCTGAATGTATGATATGCAATAACTATGGACTTCAATTAAGTAACCTTAAAGATTGTACTTATAGTTAGTAGTAATCAACCATTTGTCTTGTGGCGGTAATGGCAATCAGTGCTAAATTAAATCATTTAACTCTTAATTTCTCTATCAAATGTGGGGATTAGGTCTCACTTAACATGTTGATTTAGTACAATAACATAACTCAGAAATTTATGAAATGGTAAAATCTAATTTGAAGTGCATCCAGATGTAATTATATTAATCTGCTTGTCATAAACTTCTCTGTTCATCTAAATTAATATTTTGATAAATATTTTTTTTTAAAAATATGCATTGAATGAAAGTTTACTTCTTTAAGTCTACTGTATGCTTATTTAATGTATTTGCCTGCATTCAGCTGACGATGGTGAATATTATGGACACCCCACAGGTAATATAAGTGTAGTACTTGCTGTACAGAATTGCTTAGCAAAAAAATGTATAAATATGTTTAGCCACAGTGGGATTGCAGGCTACAGCAGGAGTTAAGACTAATCGCTTCAAAAGGATTTGCTATGGAAGCTACATCACATTTGAGGTGTAGCAATGAGGGATTTTTAGGAATACTAATATCTTTGGCTCACTTTTTCTAAAAGCATTTTACTCCAGCTAATAATTATGGTTCTGATCAGAAAAAAATGATAATAATCCTTTCATTAAAGCCCTTTCTTTTAGATATGTCATTTGCTACCTGCTAATAATTTAATTGTGTTCTTATTGCTCAACAGCAGATGTGATAGAATGTTGACAAATGGTCAGACAGTGCATCATGTTGCACATCATTTTTTGCCTAACAATTATAATCAAAAACATCATCAAACACGACAAGTGAAAAATTACATAAAAAGCATCATAACAATCTTTGTTTAAAAAAAATTTACTATACACTTACTGGGAATGCTTGTACTAATTGCTAAATAGTAAATGGTTTTTGTTACATTATGAATTCAGTGAGACATATAAAGGTGGATTCAGTTATTATTAAAGAAATGACCAAATTAGAGTTGAAACATAAATTGTGTAACCCAGCTGTCAGGTACTGGTTTTGTAATTATAGCATGTTGACATGGAACTATCAGCATGTTTATTAACATAGGTGTGAGGTAAATGCAGTCTTGATGTTGTTACTAACAAATATTTTAGGAAATACACAATTCAGCAGATTAAGAACTACAGCTGGCTCAGCGCAGCCATCAAGTGGTTTTGACTTGCAAGGTATCATCTACTGTGTCTGTGTGCTCCTACAATAAATCTTCTCAAGTATAATTCTCTTACAATAAGTTCAACTTTGTCCAAATCTAATTTACCCAGTGTCATGATTGTATATGTGCTAAATTTGATTTGAATTTTGAAGAAAAGTTTATTAATAATATCAGCTTGATTCTGCAATGCTTCCCAAGTCACTAGAGGTATGATACAATTAAGGTAGCAAATATTGTTTGGCACAATTAATTCATACTAATATGTACTACGGTAATTTGAAATTAAATTAGCTAATCTATACTACTAAATCTCGAGTGTCCGTCTGTCTGTCTGTCTGTCACTCTTTCCACCAAATATCTTCAAAACTAT
>JAOXYB010068456.1:0-10061 GCA_028565635.1 Phoronis ovalis
GGCTTCGATGAGTTTTCCAATGGCTTCGTCATATTCGCACTGTTGGATAATGTCGCAAATGCGGTCGTAGAACTTGTCGATGGTTTCGTCGGCCTTTTGTTTCGTGAAACATAGTTTCATTCTTGCTGCGTTCCATGACCCTTCGGTCCCATCTTTCTTGGCACAAATACCATCGAATAGCACCCACAGTGGATCCATCTGTTTGTCGTCGTCGTCAGTAAATGGATGGTTGGCATGTTTTACGTAAGCATCTGGGCCCATCCACATCAAGACTTTATCGACCTTGTGTCGTTCATCTAGCCCTTCATAGCAGTTGAGAATCTTGTTGGTTATGGTATTAAACCGTATATAGTCATTGTACAGTTTGCTGGTGAAATCAAGTTGTTTAGGCATTTCTACCCCATGTAGTTTTGCTCTTGCAGCTGTTTCAATCTTGTCCCTGGTGGCCATGTTGAACTTGAGGACTGCACTCTTGAGTAATACCTTTGTATCAGTTAGATCAGAGTTTTTTTTTCTTCAGTTCTATATTTATATGGCTCGCTGACAATTTTTGAACAGCTTCAGCACATGGATTTGATTTTGCCGTTGGTCCCTTTAGTAGGGACTCTTAATTGATTGTCTACCACACTGTACACAGTCACTGTATATCCGCCATCTTGAAAATTGGGTCAAACAGAGTCACAGAGTTAACGAGGTTATAACTGGTCTTAATGTCACTTCTGGAAATTCCTGCTGTGCCAGGAATCACTTCTGTATGCCACTCCAGACGTCTGGGGTCACCATGTGTTATATTGCGTATGGTTGTAGAGACAACATATGTTTAGTCTACTATTTTATTGAGGAGCGCACATACAGACATCTTACTACAATGTGGCTGTTTACCGGAAGAGCGTGGGTAAGGTCAAGGTTACTGCTAAACAGTGTTATCTTATATGACCAATAGATGGCACTATCATTTACACCTAACAACTACAGGAGTATCATGACAGCTCGACTGTTTATTTTGCAACACACCTGATTATTTTTTGTGGTGCTGTTTCTACTTTTGTGATCTTTTGGATAATCTATTCGTTGCTTTTTCATAGGCGGTGACTGAAAATTAAGTAGGAATACATCAACACTGTACTTTTGTTATAAAAAGTAATTTTATAGGAAGCTAACTACATGTATCCACACATTTAAAAACTACAACAACAAGAAGACAGTGCAAAAAAGAAATCACTTGAAGTCAAATGAAGACCCAGCTAGCTATAAATAAATGCATTTTGTTTTCCACAATGAAATTGTTTTTATGCAAATTACTCTTTGTAGTTCAGATCACAATAACTTTTTCCTAATTTTGATTTTGCATACAAGTAAAGTTATTATAGTTACAGTTATACAAGTTTCAGAAACTGACAACTACACCACAACTTATAAGTAGCTTACCAAAATAGTAAAGTATTCGGGCGATATACTTTCCAAGAATAAAATTCTGTTTTCCAAACTTTTGATTCTGTCATATAAATTCTTTTTTGTGTTATGTGATAAATCTACAAAATAATTGTTCACAAAATAAAGAAAATGTTAATGTTTGCATGCATATTATTCACTTTCAGTGACAGTTTTATATAATATAAAATTTCAACCATTAACAAATAACTATTCAAATAAATGTTGTAAATATTCTTTCTATAACAGGGCTGCACAACATCCACCAATCTGCAGTCTAATATGAACAATTTACAAATGTTACTCACCAAGTTTGTTGGAACCAACGAACTGGGTCCAAATAAAAGGTTTTAGGTGAATGAAAAACGATTGTATGCGATAATCAGCACGTTAGGCAGCCCTGTACAACTTGTATGAACATCTGCAGTTGTTTTTGTTCGGTGCTTGCCTTTGTTTAATTATAAATAATTCTTTTACTGTGTAAATTAACAGTGAGTTTATTGCTTGAATTCTTTTACGGTAATTGTATGTATGAGTGCAATTATGCATCACTTATCTATTGTTATTGAACTACTTTGGCTTACCATCAATATCTATATATGTTCTTTTCATGCAGCAACAGTGTATCCGTGTGCTATGCAATTACCAATGTCAGCACTCTATTCATAAAATGAATTCATCTAATTGATGTACATAATTGTCCTCATACATACAATCACTGCCAAAGAATTTGTATGTTACATATATCATGCATCCTACGAAGAACAAATTTCTATTTATTGCTAAATGTTGTCAGACAGAAGGTGTAAAGGCATATTGTTTATTCAAAACGAGAGAGTTCAAAGAGTATCCACGAAAACTTACTCTGGTCTAGCTTTGTGTGACTTTCCATATTTCTAAGTCTCTCATCAATAGCACTTTCTGACAGCTCACCAGATGAAACATTCCTATCGTCGTGTATCAAGTTATTTGAGAATTGTCTTGTCTGTGGACCATATGGATTTACAACCTTGGAAACTACAGCAGAAATGAAAATATGATATAAAAGTATTTTACATATGACAGTACAATCTGAAATAGCTTTTATGTGAAAGTGTCACTGTTACTATTCGACTTTATTTTTGAAACTGAATTTTATGTTTTAGTATATAACACATAAATTGGATTGCTGCAGATAAATGTATTTACTACTTTTTAATCATGCCATTTGTTAGGAATGGTGCTATAGGTATAGATATGGTTCTTGAAAGGAGACATCCCAATGGTGGGCCATTGTTGATCTTGAGGTCAAATCAGGGTCAATTTCTGAAATAGCTGTAAATGTTCAAAAATGATGTTATTAGATCACCCAGCAATTATTTGATGACCTTATAACAATTTTTATTTCTTGACTTTACCATTAATTTCTTTGGGTGTTCAGGTTTGTGATTTGACTACTGATAACCCAAGTTGCAAACAATTTACTGAGGTCAAAAGATCATTTAGAAGTCAAAAGGTAAAAACTGCTGATACTTTGAAAAAGAGGTTTTTATGTCATTTGGAAATCATTCAGATGCCATGGTGTCACAAATAAAAAGATTTCAAAAACATGGTTAAAGGGTCATTTATTAGCACTTTTTTTCATGAATCAGATGTTTACATCTTAGTATTTTGGGTTGGGTTAACATCAGTGATATCTTTGAGGTCAAGGAATTTTTCAGATCATTGGGGGTCAATTATTAGGATGTTTTTTTAGATTAATGTGGTTTACATTGAATTATATCAGGATACTTTAATTTAAGGCTAACTTATTTTTCTCGAGATTGACTGTAATTCACAAAAAGACATGACTGTTTACCCTTTACATGACTTGTACAACCAGCTCTTGGTACAAATATGGCACTTGTTCTTGCACATGTACTTTCTGTAGCTGAAAATACATAATTATTTGCACTTTTAGATATATCAGACAGCAACCATACCTGAAATCAGTTCTAGAAGTTGTGCAGTACTTCAATAGATATTTAAATAGCAGATTACATTATGTAGTAGGGCATTATTACCATTATTATCACTAGTTCTGCTGCAAACGTACCTTCCTCAGTGTCAAATGTACAAAATTCTTTTAAGTTACTTTCGTCTGTATCTGTTTGTTTCTTTTCTATAAATGCTGCAATCCTTCGATCAATCTAAATGAAATTAAAAGCAATTTTCAGTTATGCAACCACATTCCCTTGTATTTGATTCAGTTGCCGAGGGAGCAGCTGAAAGTATGGCACTGTATGTGCGCCCAAGGCCGGGAAGGGGCACATAAGCAATGAGTATTAATGGTAAGAAAATGTGTAATGAAATTAAAGTTCTAAAGAGCAGAAAAATATTTACAAACTAAAAGCAGTATCATGTTCGTAAGCCCTTCATGAGGATTTAAATTGATAATAATAAAACATGATGTATGGGAGGAATTATTACTTTAATGACTATACAAGTAATACCAAATACAAAAATAACTTTTATTCTGTTCAACAAACACGTCATTATACAAACATCATTTTGATAAATAAATAAATACCTCTAATTTATTGGCTTTAATTTGGACCAAAGCAGGATCTATTTCTGGTAGAATATTTTTAGGTATTAGTGGATGCTTTTCTTTGGAGTCATCAGCAAAGGTTGGTCCAGTGCCCGATTCAATGATGTCAACATCAACTTCATCCTGCCTCGTTTGAAACTTTCCTGTTATGTCCTAAAATATCATGTCAGACATCAATTCACATTCGAAAAGTATAAGTTCAACATAAACTTGTATACCAAAAATAATGCATAACATAATGTGACCACTTTAGAAATTACCTTTATCACACAATATCATAGTTCATGCAGCATTTAAATTTTAATGCAGGTACATAAGTGGAAGATTATATAATTCAGGCAGCAAATAATAGTCTACTTGCTTGGTAATGAAAATGTTTAATATGTTACCTGCAAACTAATAATTAGATTCTCCAGCCTATTCTGCGTAGTTCCTTTCTGAGTGCAGTGGGCAACTTTGTCTAAGTTAAAACTAATAGCATTCTTACAACATGCCTAAAATTTTTAATATAATAAACAAAGTATTAATTTTATAATTAAGGAAGGAAATCATTTGGTGTACATTACATTGGACTACAGCGAGTTGATTTATAGCTACCCCTTACAATATGTTTTCTAAACAATACACTTTCTGTGTAATATTGATTCATTCAAAAGACAAGTTATCTAGGTAGTCTTAGCTAGTAATAGTCCTGGTTCACAAGTCAGAGTATCAAGAGCTAGTGCAGAACGTCATGAACCAGGAGGACTAAGGTATGCATAACAATTCCACTGACAATATCACTGACACTGAGGGGACCTGACGGTCATAGGGACCGCACTAAGCCAGGTTACCAGTTCTGATAATAGGCCCAATATCTGACATATTGCATTGTCTTGGGATTATATTGGGCCTATTTTTTACCATGTACGAAATAAATAACATGTAATGATGTACATGTCAAAGAAATAATTATCATACTCACACATTTCGCAAATTCTTCAAACAATTTTAGCACTTGTAGACATTGACATTGCATAATTGAATTCTGAGTTAATTTAAGACCGTTTAACTTTAAGTAAAAGAAATATATACAGAAAGTCCACCACAGTGGCAATTTCACGTCTTTCTCATCTAACCGCTCTTTTGCATTGGAGGCGTAGAAATAGTTATACATCCGAAAAGCTTTACGATGACCGCAAAACAGGTATTTCTGTAATTTTTACTCTGTTATGCTAATTGTCAAAGTATACATTGCTTAATGTGTGAGAATTTGTGTTTGTGTACTTGCGCAATCTTATGTAGACCACCGGGAGTTGATCAAGATATTAACCTTCGAACCTTTATCATCTTGCTTCTTGGACTTTTCGAATCACTTTGAACTTGAAGTTTGATTATAAAATCTGGCAAAACCCCAAGGTCAACCTATTTCACGGTTTCACTCCAGTTTTATCAGGAGTGTAGTGACCCGGTGTAGTGCAAAATTATGGGGAGGGGCACAGATATGATTCCAGGTGCCTAAAATCCAGATCCTGTAAAAAAATTTATCCTCCCAAATATTTTTGAAATACATTTTTGTTTACTCTTGTCTTTTGAGTTATGATCTTTAAAATTGTAAAAATAGTGGCAATATCATAAACTTGTCGAGCCTTGTTCTTAATACAGAATCGATGCTTTTTTGAAATTTTGTTTTGGGGTTCATTTTATTTTTAATATGTGAAATTAATATTTTATCAGCATTGTTATTGAAGCATGCTTTTAAATACTGGCAATACAGTGAGTTATTCCTAGGGGGCACTGCAATCCAAAGTGGTTATATATTGATGCGGTGCCGCCCTATGGGGTATGGTTTTTCAGGGTCCTTGCTTGCAACCGGGTATATATTTCAGCCCTGGACGCTCGCAACGGGGTATATTTTTTGCTCACTGCTAACAATGGGCCCTGAAATTCTAACGAGTCGAGAAAATCATGTTTGCTTGTAAAGGGGTATGTTTTATGCCATGGGTGTTACTAAAGGGGTATGTTTTAACCATCTTTCCTGACAACGAGCTAAGTTTTTAGCCATATTTTCAGACAACGGGTATGTTTTTTGCCATAGCTGATTTACAATGATATAGGGTTTTGAGGCCTCGGCCGCAGCCCTGTATCATAAATTGGCCAAGTGTCCCCCCGGGAGTTACTTTAATACTCCAGGCGAAAAGGTACTCAGGGTTCCGTCTATATTAGGGATGTGCCGTTACAGTGCACCCAGTTTTTTTAGCAACTTAGCAGAGAGATTCCGGTTTTTTGATCAAATAAGCAGAGAGGATCCAGTTTTTGACCAAATTAGCAATGTGGATCCAGTTTTTTAATAAATAAGCTGAGTTGATCTAAAATAAACTTGTTTTCCTATGTACATAATACTAGCAATCAGATTTTTTAACAAAAAAAGTTAAGCAAACCGTTTTTTTCGACAGGAATAAATAGTAAGGAGGATCCGGTTTTTAAGTCTGTGCCTTATACCCTAATTTTGTGAAGTACCCGTGGGGTTACTTACAGGCTGTCTCTTGATTTACCAGCATGAGGATAATATATGTAACATAAAATGTCAATAAATGTCCACAGCTGTTTCAAAATCTGTCTAAATAAGCATTACATACAAAATCAATAAAAAAGTTGCAAGTAGCAGGACAGAATGTGTTGATGAAATGTAAGCTTCTGAACAATTTTTAATTCTAATTTTATAGTTGTAATAATTTGAATACAAATTATATATCTCCCTGGAACCTTCATCTCCAAGAAACGAAAGGGTCATGTCCTTCATCGCCCGGAATATGCATATTGTATCTACTTCTAACACTGGACAAGCCATTTATTTATCATACATGAATGAATGAATATTTTATGAAAGTTAGATGCAAATTGCATCCAGCCTCAGTGAGGCTTACAAGTCTATTAAATGTGGTTAATATAGGGAATAAATATTATATATGTTTTAACATTTGTATAGGATTGCTTTTCATATTATTATAAGTAAACTTTTCTGACATATTTGGCTAAAGCTCTTGTAGTACGTTCTTTAGAAAATATTAAAGCTAGTATTTGGTCATCTTGCAAATCACAAAATTCATAAGACTTTAAATTAAACACTTTAGCAGATACGTCAATCAGTTCCTTCCACAGTTTATCGTACAAGTCACACTGAAGAATAAATAGTACTCAATCTCTACCACTCCATGTATTTATAATGATAAATTAAGATGATGTATAGCGTGCATGACATAGAATTAAAACGTCCAATATTGCGTATCGCAGAAAATTTTCCCTGCTCTCATAGAATGCTATTTACTGAGGTGGCTGAAAATATAAACTTTATATGTAATAATTGTCAACATCCCTTTTATGTCAGTCAAGTCAAAAAACTTCCAAAAAGAAAATTAATGAATTCTGTTTTAATTGTCGAGCCCTATTCATAAATGAAAAATTGAATTTCAAGTGTTTCTGCACTTGTTATTGATAAAATTATTGTTTATCCTAACCTGTTGATCAGTTAAAGAAGATATAATTAGTTGTATTCCCTATGTTAATAGCTTTCAAATTGACCTTTTTCACTCTTATTTTATCATTAATAAATGAAAAATAAATTAAACATTTTATGAAAATAAACATGTGTCTTGCCAATTTTTGTTGGGTGCACCCTGTATATATTTAAATATGACTAATTAAAGGTTAAAAATAACCTGATAGTGTGTGTTTAAAACATGATGTTACATTAATATTGGCATAATAGCAGTACTGCCCCTCCCCATTTTTCTTCATGGAATAATCCAATAATATAAACAGCTGAAATTTTTAACAAATATGAAGTAAATAAAAAACTTTACGTATATGATGAAATATGCTAATCAGCAGTTAGGTTGTTTCATGTATTAAGTAAAGAAGCATGAATTCTATATTCTTGGACGGAAATAGAAATGGTTTTCACTGGGGAGTAAGTATTCCTTATTTTAATAAGTTTGTGGATCAAGTGTTGTTATACACCCTATACATAGGATAAATGAATTCCAACCACTTTGTTCTAATGTTTTCTAATAATTTGCAGCAAAAAGGTCATTCTCAGTCTGATTAATATGACAAAATTTCCAAATGTATTTGCTCAGGTGTTTTGCCTGTTTCTATTTGTAAAGGTAGGACACCACACCTTAACTGAGGCATAATAGATATCTGAGACTTACACGAAGAAATTTTAAAATAATCTGCTACCTAGTATTCGTGCTTAAATTTAGCATTAACTGGCAACTTTGGCTATTCTAAAATGTGTACCTTTCATTTATTGGCTTTGTATTCTGACAATTTCAATTTAATAAATTCTAAATGCTGTTTAGTAGCAAAATTAGATTCCAGGCCTACCTAGCCAGTGAGGACTCGAACCGTCAATCCACACTCGTGAACTTGTTTCCTATCATTCGGACCCTTTTTCTGGGTTTTGCACCTAAATTCCTGCTACTCATACTATCATTTCCGAGGACTCGTATAAATTGCCAGGAACTCGAACAGATTTGCGGAGACTCCAGAATTGCTGTTTGAGTCCTCAGAAATCTGTCCAAGTTCCTGGCAACTTGTGCGAGTCTGCAGAAACGACGGTTCGAGTAGCAGGAATTTCATTGCGAAACCCGGAAAAAGGATTCGAATGATAGGTGGATTGACTGTTCGAATTAGTGTATTAGTGTGGACAATTTACAAATTCATTGCAATGGTTTCATTGTATTTCTCCTATTTTTGTAAGATAAATCACAGCTTCTTGCACTGAATAAATAGCATCCCTTAGAATAATCAAAATGGCACTCGTTCCTCCTATTTTGTAAGATAAATGGAAACTTTTTGCACTAAATCAGTAGTATCCTTTCGTATAATAAGGACAATGTTCGAGTCACAGATATCAATTATATCAAGAATCACTATCACTATTAATGGTGATTCACCTGTAGCACTAATTAATATTAGAATGGAACACAATTTTATTAAAATAAAGTCCCACCTGCAGTGGTTGATGGAGATACTCGCAAAGCACAAATATGCTTAACAGAGTTGTGGTGCCAAGTACATACGTCGAGCCAAACAGCTGATGAAATAAAGTATTAGGAAATATTACTGACATATATATGTTTCGTTTAAAATCCAAGACCTTTTAAGTACCAATACTTGATCCAAAAAGAGCCAAGGCTTGAAACAAAAAGTTGTGTTTCCAGTAATCGTGTAAAAAAATATAGAGTAGGTAGGTAGGCATTTAAAAAAAAATAATCTTATTGTCCAAAACGTGAAAGACACAATGAAAAGAATAACAACACAGGTATATGTTCTGAAAAAAAAATTTATTGACCAATTATTCCCTTTGCATGTGATTTTTCAGCCGCACATGTTGACCCATCCTTTGACCCATGTTCCTGGCCTTTATAGTATCCAAACTTAAAATATCCACCCAGTTTTAGGGATTCTGGTCTCAGTAAGGGTTTCTCGTCACAAAAGGGACTCATTTTTAGGACTCTACCTTTAAATTAAATTGTAAAAAAAGGACTCATTTTTTGGGATTTTTGGAGACATTTCTATTAAAAATGGACCCATTTTTAGGGTTGTATTGGTGAGAAAGTGATTTATTTAGGTGGCACACCCAGTATCATTATATATGTAAGTATATACCTCAGGACATATTTCAAGTTGCCTCTATAGATGTATATGTCTCCTAACTTTTTATCCCCATCCACATAGTGGTGGATGGGCATATAGTCATAGTGTAGGCGTCATCGTACGTAACACTTTCTTTGTCTCGCGATAACAGCTTCAGTTTTTGCCCGATCGGTTTCATATTCGGCCCAGGGTAAATACAGGTCAAAGTGCAGGTCGCTTATACTTTTGACCGTGATGACTTCCAATACGGCCGACTGGCAGCCATGTTTGTTCCCGAGAGGGCATGTAACAATAAGTCTATAGCCGCGAAAACGAAGCGCTACCTGGACGATTTAAAGGTGGTTAAAATGACCTTGAGAAGTAGGTCAAATGCCGAAACGATTCTTGGACATTTTTTGTCGCCCGTAACACTTTCTTT
>JAOXYB010068467.1:0-10060 GCA_028565635.1 Phoronis ovalis
TTAATATAATAAATTTAATATGTATTTTTTTACAATGGTAAGCTGGGTCTTTTTTTGTCAGTAGTTGAAATATGCAACTAATCAGTCTAGAATACATCTGTTACTTCGACCATTAACGTAGAATATCAAAATGAATTATGAATGTTTTGATACTCAGCTTATCCATCTTGCTATGTTTCAGTAATGCCCGGTGTTCTGATTGGTGCTTTTGTTGGGTCTCATACGGACGATTACTATGCTCCAGACATGTAAGTATATATGATGATCGTATTGTATATATATATATCTTGTATTTATTTTCTTAGCATATAGAACAACTCTTTCTCGCCAGAAGGTAGTGACCTGTCCTAACCTTTTCAATCTCCGTTAGGTATAAAGTCAGTAATGTGCTGGGTAAAATTAGAATCATCTTATTTTTCTTGGGAAGGGGCGTGCCTTCCACGTTCGCCCGTAAATCCGCCACTGACTGCTTACACCTGATGACGGACATGGGCGCAGCGTGAAGGAATATTTATTATTTAATGACATTTTATTAATGAATTTTGTCTCAATCGAGACTAGTTGTATGCTCTTAGTAGTGTTACTCGTGGAATAAAAACATTTCCACAATTATGAGTTCTATGAATAACAATCAGAATCTTGTGTTTCCCGCTTAATTTAATCGACTTAATGGATGTGCCGTTTATGTTCCTGTCCTCATGTACATGCAAACAGTTTGCATAAATGCTGCGTTCACCCTGCACGTGAAATGAATTTTTATTATTTTTGTAGGTGCTGGATTGCCTGGGAGTATATCTGGCTATTTTTGGGACCACCTATGGGAATTATATGCGTAACTCTTCTAGTCATGACGTTCACCGCCAAAGAACAGAATGAAAGCTCCTACGCTAAGGACGAACGATCTAATAAGATAATAAAGTAAGATCTTTTACTTAGGTTTTCTTTGTCTAAACTGTAATATATATGGTCCTTTGTAGAATCCTAAGTCATCCATAGAACAAACACCAAAATAAAAATATCTATATTTTTTTCCTTATATGATCAAACTGATTTCCAATACAAAAACAAAATAAATTAAGTCTTTATCGGATCAAGAAAGATTTACAGTAACAAAACGTAATCCAATTATTATAATAGTTTATACATCTGTTTTACAGAACCACGACTACTATAAATTATATAGAAAAGTATTTCCAGCCACTCGTTTATTACAACAATAATAATAAATTGCTTTAAAATATTCTTCTAATTTTTGATCATCATACAGTTTCTGAATAGTTTTCTCACCTTTAGTAGTCAGGATTTTGTAATTTTATTCTTAGAAGTATCTACATGTAAACTTAGCCCGAGTTACTTCAGAAAAATGTTATTAAAACGTTTGCTTTTTTGATATTTCAGAAATCACAGTCGTGCTCTTTGGACGCAGGTTATTCTTCTCAGTGTTACATGGACATTCGCCTTTCTGTCCCTAAAAATGAGAGGCTCCATACTCAAGTATCTATATGCCCTTTTTAACTGTTTGCAGGTAAGGTTGTTCCAATTTCTATAGTAAATTTAGTTTGTATATAAAGCCATTTTCTTGTATGTGCAGAGCCGGATTAAGCAAGTGCGGGGCTTGTAGCATAGCTATGTGCGAGAGAAAAATATCAGTTCAGTAATCGAAAAAGGTCGCTGAAACGTCTCCCTGCTGCAAGAAAAAAATTGACAAGCAAAACAAAAAAGGCAATTTCCACTCCAATTGTACCAATACGCCCAGAATAAGTAACAAAACTACAATTTACGAGTTACATTTTCTAGATTTAGCATGAGCAAATTTGTTGATGATACTGGAAATGTTTATTTCACGCAGAAATTCATGTTCAATGCTCATTAGAGTGAGATTATAAAGCTTGCAAGCATTTAGTGCGGGGCCCTCGAAAATGCGGGGCCCGTAGCATATGCTACTTTTGCTACTAGGTTAATCCGTCACTGTGTATGTGCACTAAAAATATCGTAGCTGGAGCGCTAATCTCTTTAAAAAACAACAGCATTACAACTGACAATTCTCGCGTAGTTGAACGTTATTCCACAGATTAAAGAGTAAATAAATAAAACATACCTCTTTCATTATTTCAGGGTTCATTTTTCTTCGTTTTTTACTTTCTTTTGAACGAAGAGGTAAGTGTGAGGTCATCATTCGTAGTAAGCATGCTCTTCCATTATTCTACCTTCTTCGAGGCTTGTGAATGCTATATAGCTGTGAATTATTTACTCAAAAGAGGATTTAATTTTCGAGGATCGAATTTGTGCCTTTTGTGCCCGAGTCTGCTGGTTTAGCAAGTTCCTTTTTGTGCAAAAACTCAGTTTTTTTTCAAAATGTAAACTTCAACACCCATGGAGATACTGAGCTAAAAATTTGGCAAAATTAACTTCTGACTAGGAATTCTAATGCAGTATCTCAAATTAGAATTTTTCTTAGTTCTTAAATGATGTGGGTGTCAGAAAAAAGTAAAACATTTCTGGCAGTTGAATTTTGAAAAGTCATGACTTTTGAATTTATGCTTTTGGAAGTCTCTATTTGAAGTCAAATTTGGTCAAGTTTCAACTTTATATCTACAGGGGTGTTGGACTTATATTTTTTGAAGTTTACAATTTGAAAAATGGGGGTTTTTACCCAAAATGACTTCCTTACTGATTACATAATCACATTGCAAAAACGTAAAGTCATTTTTCACAATCCTCAAGACAATACTTTTCGAAAAATGTATACTTTTATTAAATTATCTTTTACTTTTATTAATATCTTTCAACGTACGCATTGAACAATATTATTTTTTTTTTTCATAAATTTTTGTCACATAAAATGTTGTGTTTTTTCTAAATTCACAGAGGATATAAGAATAATTTTATTTGCAAAATGTATTACTTTTTATTGCACTTAATTTATTGGTGAAGTTTTTACTCCATATCTCATGGTAGCGGTGAATATTCAATAATGCAGTATTCTTGCTCAGTGTACTGTAAGGAATATGCTATTCAAACACTAAAATTTGAATAGGTATGTTTAAAAATCATCTCTTATTCCATCAGGTGCGTGGCATATTCCGTAAACGCCGTATCCGTAAAAATCTGAATATACAAGGTTTGGAGCTTACTCCTGGGATCAGAAAGTCCACTGAGAGCCTCGATCACACTGATGACGAAGATGACGACCATGAAGATCGGGTAACCGATTACAATTTTAATTAAAGAAAAGCATTAGGAACAATATAAAAATTATTAACTTATAGGAATGTCGTATTTTTTGCAAAGTTACTCTTCTTCTATTTTCTGGTCCCATAAACAATCCAGTTGGATGAGCATAGTTTTCTCCAATTGTAAATAGCATTTCTACAATGAAAATGTATCAACTACTGTCACGGTTAAGTAGAAAGGGTTGAAGAGATGAAATAGAAGAGTGAAATAATTTAATTCACAGTTTTATATTATTTGGATTGAATGTAACGGTTATATTTACCTTGTGATTTTTTTTGTCGCAGGGTGGCGTTGGAGATCAACCATTAGTTCGTCGAAAGAAAACTAGAAAACCCAGAGATAGATCGCATGGTGCTGATGGAGACTCGGACATTGATGATGGTGTAAAAGTTACTGCTGTATAACGCTCTAACTTTTCATATAGTTTTTGTACAGCACTGTCCTTATAAAGGAAACTATAACGTAAGTTTTATACCAAGACAATGCGTGATGTAATGTTTGTTATGAAAATAACTAAGTCATTTTTACAATGTCAACATTAATTCAACGTGAATTTAAAAAATAGAATTTAAGTATTTAGTGATATTTTAACATTGAAATAGATAGTTATAAATAGATATGTGCACAAATTGTTTAGAAGCAGGAATTAGACACCTTTAATTTATATCATTTTATAATTGCTGCTTGACAATGCGTTTTGTACTGTGTGTATATTGTTATGTACTATTGCGTAATCACGGACGTGTAAAATGTTTGCTGAGTTATTTATTTACTAGTGTTAAATAAAACTTTTTTTATAAAATCTCTGAATGTTATATTTAATAGTAAACCATGTTTTAACTCAAAACCCTCAAAACAAAAAGAGAGCAACACCGGCTAGTAAAGACATAACACCAACACTCACACGTTCATACGAAAAGATGGCAAAACAATGCCGATCTTTTTTATTCAAGGCCTATAAAAGGTTACAAATACTAGGACTGCTATGATGTTTATAATGTAATGAAGCTTTAAATTGCGAAAGATTACAAGAAATAATATGTATTGGGAAATAAAATATGTTATTCATTCATATTATACCAAATGTGTCAGATTGGATCAGTTATTTTGTATTTGTTCAAAGACTTCCGATTAATTAGATGAGTGCATCAAAAGATGTGTTCAATGAGTCGTGTGTTTATGTAGCAGATTAGTAGCAGATTAATTACCATTATTTCCAAATGACAGCACTTTCCCAATAAGTTGTCTCGGAGATTACTGAACATTCTAGTCATTCGTAAAATTAGTCAATATGTATCGAGGAATTAACTTGATTTACGCCTTCAGTTTTATCAATATAAGCGACATGTACTTTTATAATACAAAAAAAAATTCCTTGACTTTAAAATTGAACATTTGATAATGGATAAATAATGATGACAGGTTTATTTTATTTTCCTTAAATGGTCGAAGACACGAGAAAATTAAAGAAAAAAATTTGTGGTATTTTTTTTGCTTCTTTGAATTCGTTGTTGTGAATTCTGATGTAAACAAGCTTCTCATGGCAAAAGTACAGTTGTATTTGCCAAATATTCATTTAGAGGGGTTTCAAAATCGGACCTTGCATGTATAATGACATGGGTTCATTTCATCGGGAACATTTCTTTACATGCATATTACTTTGCGTAATTAATTTATGTCTGTTTTAGTTTTTACACATGTCTTACAGACGTCCAAAATCTCTCGAAATTTTGTTAAGAAAGATATAACTGATATGCACAATCCAATTATATCGGTTCCATATGGTTATCTTAAATCTTTTACTTACAATCCTCTGTAGACATTCGGCATATGGCACAAACAAGTTCAGACACTTTTCTTTTTGTGTATAACCACGAATTTTATTTATAGTATATCACCATTCCAGGCACGTGACGATATCAACAAACAGCTAAAGTAGATATTTACGTGATCGAGTTTTTTCGTTTAAAATTCGGATAGGTACAGTATAAATAATTGACGCGCGGTATAATCATTTTGAGGAAAAAATATACTGTTGAATTGTTAACGATCGCGAATGTCTAATTTTATATGAGGAAAGAAAGGAATGAAGATACCATCTTAATTGGATCTAGCACAAACATTTTAATTTTTGTTATAATTAAATTGCCAGTTATGGTACTGTTTCATCTTCGCTTAATTAGAGTTATCTATACGACCATCTTTTTATTTTATGTTTTTCTTAGTAATGAAGTGAGAAATGAGAAGACATTTTCATTGTACCATAATATTACACGGAATTACTCAAAACTTAATGCGCTATAAGATATTTGTGATGAAGTATTAAATAATTAAAATATTTGCTTAAAAAATAAAATAGATTACTTTACAGTGTTTTCAAGTGTTTTGCTTCAATTATGAACTTTTAATTTTGTGATTACAAACGCATTTAGCTTATTGCTTTTCAATAAGTCTTGTTAACATTAATTTTAAAAAACTGTTTAATTTCGAAAATAAACACATATGCTATTTGTACTGGATTTTCTATTTCTACATTTTGTATAAACGAAACAGTTGTTAAAGTGTGACTTCGCTTCATCTCCTGCCAGGTTTTTCTTTATAATGATATGTCATCTAATTTAATCGAATTTAATTATAATGAATAGGAAACTTCTCTGTCCATTCATTCCTTCCACTCTAATTGGTTTTAAAGTACTAGCAAATAATTCTACAACCACTATATACTTAGCCATATGTCACCTTAAGGTAAACGATAGTACGCATGCGTGGCTCAATTTTCTCCAAATGGGCACTAAGAGTACATCAGTCAGGTGTGTACCAAAATTACTAATAAATTATAAATTTTAAGATGCTCTTATGACTTTCAAAAGTATTAAAAAGATTAAAAACTTACGAAAAGAAGTTTTTATAAATTCCCGACTTATGTTAAGTTAGGATATATACAACTTTTAGAGTTTTATATATCCTAGTGTTAAGGCAGCAATCTTACCTTAACCGGAACGTACTGAATCTCTTTTTTCCGTACTAGATTAATTATGAACAGATCAGAATTAATACAATTGTTGATTAATCATAATTTTGTTTCAAAGAAATTTTGTTTTGATGTAATATTCACACGAAATCATATATGCATGCACGTTTCTTTTTGATGTTATTTGCCATGTCTGTGTTAATTCTTTTTTATATATTTTATGATAAAAAATTCCTTTGAATTGGAATACAATATTCATTTATACATATTAACACATAATCAAATTGTCTGCTTAAATCTAAAGTTGTTTCTGTTTGCAAACAGATTGCTAGATTATACATGGAATTCTTAATTGGACTTGTTTCTTTTATTTCTTAATCCCAAGAAATTTAATTTGCAGAACCATATTGAATTAGTCTCAGAGCGCTTAGGTTTGAAGGTTTAACTTAAATTTAATGTTAGCTATATTTGCATATCAACATGGAAATTGATTCCCCATGCAATGCGGCACTTATGTTCAATTTGCAATAAGCGTTTAACTTAATTTAAAAACAGTACTTTGGCTAACAAGGAGACTGGCTGACTATTTCATTTTATGACGCATCTTTGCATGCTTTGCGGTTATAACATTTCACGATAATATTTTATGTTTACTTACACATGGTTTTTCTGCTTTTCAGAACTCTACTTTTCTCAAAGTCCTTTATTTTTGTGAATTAATCCAAAAATACAGGATATGATAATACGCAATATTAAATCAAATAGCCTTCTTATCTCTTTTTTTCGTGATTGACCTATCACGGCTCGGCGGACAATGACGTCATCGAGAACGATACAAATGCACCTCTGGTTATATTACACTGGAATAAACAGATGGAAACACTTTAGAGACACACGACATTTGACAACAGCACGTGCCAAGAAAAACAGGTATTGTATGCTTATATTAGAAAAAGTTATAATGCTTGTTCTTTTTCAGTTTACAAGAATTTGTAGTGTACGTATAATACAACATTATATAAAACAATGGTTTATTAACGTACATCCTTCTACTGATTTTTTTTTTCAATTTACAATATAACATATATGAGCGACTTTGTTTGTGTAATATGTTTAAATCAAAAGCAGTACATTTTCATTAATCTTTTTGTTGATTAAAATATCATATTCGTATGCATTTTTTGCTGTTAATTACCAACGATTTAAAAAGAAAAGTATTGTGATTGTAGATGAAATCAAATCAGTAAATGAAAAGGATATAGAATGAAATTGCTTTCAATTTTGCAAGTCTTAATATCTAACTTAATAAAGATTGTCTTCTTGCAAAATTTTAATTTTGTGTAAAACACGAGTTTGAAGCATCAACGCAACTACTTAGTTGCATTATACTGAAAAGTTAGAGATTTTTTAAATATATAATTAATATATTAGTTGCAGAAAATGTATGTAACATTAACACATATTTCACTAAGGAGGTTAGAAACACAAAATATCAGCTACGTAAATAATAAAAGAAGTTGCAATTGAAACTGCTTCAACCTATAGTTCGCTTTTAACAGAAAGTAGGCAAAAGCGCATTTTCATGCTATCTTAATTTTCCCCGTTTATTACAGAGCGTAAAAGCAGCTTTATATAGATTTTAAACACAAAATATAAACCCATCGTTTATATTATTGGACAATCTCATAAACAAGTTTTTAATTGTTATTTTATGGCTTGTTGTGGAAACTCATGTTAATACATGCAATCTGACGTTTGTTTCTAAAAATTATATTTTTTTGTTTTATTTAATTTATTTATAGTGTATTCATGCCACCTGCGAACCTTAGAGTAGATATTTATCCAGAAATGCAAATATGGGTAAACGTTTTAGTTTATAACATGGAATTAGTCCAGGGTTTAATAAAATATAATTGCGTTTTAGTTGATTTCAAACCAAATCAGCAGGCGCCTGATAGATTACTGAACAGAAACTGAACATATGTGAGTCCGTGAAGTGTCTATTGTCCCGGGTTGTATGGGCCTATCTATTTTCACTTTGTTATTACAAGAGGTAACAAAATCCTCTTTCCGTGATAGACTGCTATTAAACTCTCCTTAAGTAGATATTAAAATGATATTCGTGTAATTAATGATAAAAGACGAGGTAATTGGCAATGACACATGAATGTGGATGTACACGCAGAATAACACGCGCAGTTCATAGGAATCTCTAAATGTTTTCCGAGAAAGAAAGAATGAATTAAGGGGAACTACATAACATGTTTTTTTTAGCAATATTGTAAACAACAACTGCACCACATATTATAGTATGTTTTATTGGTTATCATATTTTAAGCACAATTAACACGACTTTATACAGCTTTACATTTTAACACTTTATTACATGTTAACGGTGGTTTATGCTCGGGGTTTATGGATCGAGTTTGTTTTAGTTTTTCAAACAAAGTAATTTGGTAAGATATACACACGTTGACAGTTGACATGTTATTTCTGATCATTTTGATTTTAGTTACTTCCTGTCCAAACTAATACGGAGCTTTTTTTCAGTACTTAATTTTTGTTCCCTGTTTTTTACATTTATTGTTTTAATTTATATTATTTTTCTACAATCTAATTATTGTACCCAATGCGGTGTCTGCATTTATGCTTACAAGAGCCTATATACAGAAATTAAAAAAAACAAATGGAAATGGTAAAATAAATTGTAAAAGTAAACATGGAACAGTAAACGATAAAATACTTGGAACTAACACTTAGAAATATAAAAGGCCTATACATCTTTATTACTTAGCAAGCATAAGTGACACTAAATGTGATTTCTTTCAAAATATACGAAATACAATGTAACTGTTGCTTCTACGAACACGGCCAATAAAACAACGCCCGTTACCGAGAATTTGTGTAAATATCAAGTGTGACAGTCGTTCACCATGAAAGACCATGTTCAATTTGCATAAATCATTTCAGCATACAAGGATAAGTGTTTAGGGTTACGTTTCATAGCATATGGAATAATGTTTGCGTATAAATTGCCCGTGGGTAAGCTGAGGTAATGAAGAATAACTGTTGTTTAGAAAGCATGTACAAATTAAGGGTCCTCAGAGATATAACCATCTGTCTAGTCTAATCACTAACAGAGATAAACTAGAAATGCTTTATTAGATTAAGACTGGAAATATTTAATTTCGCTCATGAATAGATATCCTTTTATTTATTTAAAAATTGAATTTGCACGTAATTAAAATATTTTCACATGAAATAGTAGAAATGATAATTAGCGGATAAGGCAGACTGAATGCGTTTTTACAAATATAGATAAAATCATGAATGTACTGTTTCTATTTTCATGTCAATGCTGGATAAAACATATTTGTATTTGTGTGCCAAAATATACTTCAACAGTTCTCTATTCTACAAAAAATGATCATAATTCGTATTTGTATATAAGTACAATATCATAACCCCACACAATGTATCTTTCAGTAAGAAAGTAATTCGCGATGGTACAAGTGTAGTTGTTTAAATTTGTCCATATTTTTCTTTTGAAAGGCTTTATAAACGACCAGAAAATGTCATTATTTGTTGCTTCTTATTTCAGTTTCGCGAGGTTTATAAGTAGCGACGAGATTGTATCTAACTGTACGAACATGGGCGTAGTAACAACCTGCGATATTGCCGAAAGTCAATGTCTCGGCCCTCTACCGGACACATTGAGTAGTGTCTACTTCATTGCGCAGGCAGTTCTGTCGGCTCCACCCACACATGTGCCAATCATGAAGGTTAGATTTCTTGTCTATTTTTTATTAACATCAAGACTGGACTAAAACAATGTTATTATTTCAGGCATATATA
>JAOXYB010068478.1:0-10059 GCA_028565635.1 Phoronis ovalis
TTTCATTAAAAATCGACGAGAAAAGTGAGAATTTATTTTGTAAATTTATTCCAAAGAATATGGCCAAGCAGCATTCAAAAAAATATCAATATTTTTTGCAAGTTACAGTATGTTAACGGTTCTCGCCACGTTAAGAACACATTCTGCATGTACCCACTCTTTATATATACAGTTTGCATTGTCATGTTACTCTGTATACAGTATTTTGCTGTGAATTCAGCATAATACGACCCTTTCTGTTTGCACTTTCTAAATTTTGCCCCTAGATGGTAGCATATGGCAAGAATCTAGTGGAAAGAACCGGAATGGGAATCATGAAGGCTATCCTCAGGAACAAAAGGTTTACACAGACAAGACATGTTCTCCAGAAGTTTACGAATTGGCGAGAGTACCCATGAAAGTAATTGGAAATGTAGTCATCCCAAGACTTTTTTTGGAAGAACCGCTGAACAAACTTGAAAGGTAACAACTTGATGAATGCCAGAAATCATCACAAATGTATGGAGAAGCCTCATTGTTGCCTACTGTACCCACAGGTAACACAGAGGATACACAGGTAGGAACAATATACCTATTCTGCTGTCAGAGAAAACTACTTACCAAGCTGTAGCCAGCAGCTCGTCTTGACCCATATCCCTTACAAACTGCATAAGAGGTCGGTATGGGTGATATATAATAAGACAACAGTCCATCATCTCCATTAGGAAAAATTCACACTCTAACACCTGATTGATTTTATACTGAAATTCTCCAGGGAATGCGTGGCTGTACATTTTCTTCACTATAAAGAATACATCCAAAAATTAAGAACCACAAATAGCATGTGTTACACATAACAGGCTGATAAATATATCATGGGTGGTGCAGGCTATACATAAAAGAAATAGCAACCACTAGTGACATCTAGCTGGTGAATCAGCATTTTGAAAGAAATTAAAACTAGTCAACATGGCTAAACACATTGATATTCCTGAAGTTTACTTTATCATTATCCAGTGCAGATATCTCTTAAAAATTCTTTATTATCAAAGCTGAGTACTTACCCACTGCTTGACATGTTTGGATCAATTTAAGATTAGGAATTACACCAAACTCCTAAAATGTAAATACAGATGAATCACAACAATGTTGATGCATTCTATTTTAATAGATATCAGCCATAAAAAAATAATACTTTCTTATATTGTATTAAAATACAACGTGGTGCAGGTCTGTATTAAAATACATAACAAACTGTTATTTTTATGGCTGATGTCAAAGTACATGCCAAGATCCAGAGTTCTAGGAAAACTGGATGTTTTTTTACTTTCATGGTTTATTATTAAGGTTGATTTTTGGATACATTTTTTATCTAAACAAGAATGCTGTTTAAATTTAAAAGATTCCAAATTAAGATGAAGCCTGCAAATAAATAAAGAGTGGCATACAGTGGCATAGGAAATAGCATGTTTACAGTTGAAACTATTTAGGAAGTACTTGTTGAACACTGATCACAAGGTTCATGTTTTAACATGTGTGTACATGTAACTAGACATTCAGTGAGTTGTAAACAACTCTGAAAGTGTACCCCCAGCCAAGAATGCTGCAAGTTGGAGAGACTGGCCCTAGTTAAGTTTACAGCTGGTGAGAAACAGATGCTTATTGAAAACATGGACAACAACAAAAATTATTATAAAATTCTTCTAACTGCTTGTTACTCACCATTCAAATACACAAGCACAATTCATACTTAGACTGAACTCAGTCTCTTTGTGCTCATACTGTGTAATAGTATACAGCCAGAGCTTAATGTAGCCAGATATTACAAAGACAATATGCAATCTCAGCATGATCTGGAGCTAATTAGCCATCTTTTATACATTCACTTTGTTACATAAGACTTACTCAAAACCACATTTCATGATTTTGTTGCAGAAAAAGATCTAGTTCCCATTATAATGACATTTAGTACTGCTGAGAAATTTTATGGTTAGTTGCCAAAAACCTCTATTTAGTTTAATATTTCCACTTTTAACATATTTACACTGAAATAAATAAATACAAGTTTGGGATGTGCTTGTGATGAGTTATAGTTTGTTTGAAAGTAGTAAGTTGTTCAGCATTTTATAAACACTGCATACCAGTTACCCTTGAATATGAACTCTTCCAACATTTAGCAGCCAGTTAACAAAGGGCAACGTTAATCAGCGGAGCCAACGGAGTCAATGGACTGGCGGAGTAAAAAGCGAATTAACGAAGTTAGATAAACACCTGAATATTTACACCAGATGATTTTTTCTTATGATTATAAAATATACTTTTCAACGGGTGCGGCAACAATGCTAGGTGAGAGTAATCGATAAAGATTCTTGATATGTTATTAAATTATAATCTCTGCGTTGATTTTTTTTGTAATAAAAATATGTATAAAGGCAGATCATGTAATAATAATTTAAAATAAACGTTTTACTCCGTTACTCCTTTATTTAACTCCGCTGACTCCGTTGGCTCCGCTGATTAACGTTGGCCGTTAACAAAGTCTTCTTACAAGCAGTGATAAAATATAGTTATAGTGATGTTACATAAAGTCTTAATATTACAGGAATAATGTGAAGAACAATATAACTCCCCTGACATTATATCTTACAAACAGTGTAATATGATGTTTAAATTTCAAATGGATATCACATTCCATAGCTGAAATATCCTACTAACAGTGAATTTGACGCGCTTGACGTAAACGCCAGTCAGCCATTTTGGTCACATAATCAATGGGTTTCATTGTCACTATGAGTGTAATATAAGATTTAAATTTCAAATGGATATCAAATTCCATTCTTGAAATATCCCAACAATAGTGAATTTGACGCACTTGATGTGGACATCAGTCGGCCATTTTGGTCTCGAAGGATCCCGAAATCAATAGGCATGATTTAAATTTCAAATAAATATCACATTCCCTTCTTGAGATATCCCGCTAACAATGGATTCGACGTGGCGGACGCGGAGGTTACAGGGTAAAACCAAAGTACCTCCAGCTGGGGTACAATTAAGTGCCATAATGACCTCATCTAGGGGTCAGGATAGAACCTGTTAAAATTGGTACAACATTTACTTGATTTTGGTTTTTTCATAATTTTAAATTAATTTAATGCTACACTGTGGTGCAGGTCTGGTAGTTTATAGCACTTTCAAAGATGTATGTTATCAGCATGAAAGTTCAGTAACACAAACTTTGTTTTGCCTTACCTCTACCTTGGAGGCTAGGAATATACAGGTAGGTGCCAGCAGTAATGGATCCACACTCTTGAACGAATACCTATATATCAAACAAGAAATAGAGGTAAATATACTGACCACTGTTACAAACTGTCTCTGAAATAGAGCTTTTAAAGTGTACAAAATAGTACATAGCTTGTGGTCTTTTGGAGACCTATGTCCAATTTGATGTCAGCAAGGTTGAAGGGCATTTTACTCTCATCTGTTAGTATTGTTCTGATTGAAACTTTGATTAAAACAGTATTGCAAACTAAAAGATGCAAGCTTCATGCTATTTTTTTAAATTCAAAACTATCTTTGTGTAATGATAGTTTTCGTCTGCAAGCACAACAGACATGAGAGCATATGAATAACAGCATATTGTCATTTTCCATAAAGTTCCAGAATGAATAAATGCCTTAGTTGAAAGGACCCATGGTGATATTTTCCTCACAGCTGTAGCAACTCCTTTACCATCTGTAAACCATAAGTGATTAAAACAATGTTAACCATACTACCAGCTTTAATGACAAAACTAATAACAGAGATGGATACCTTGCATAAAATCTCTTAAAGTAGACTGTGGCTGTAGCTATGACTTGTTGTCGCACTTTAAGTTGTTCACCTAGTGTCTGCATAACTATAAAAAAGAACAAAGATCATATTTGTATTTTGGGGACGTAAATCTGCATACAAACATATAAAACGTACAACATTCATTTATCCACATTTTACATTCTGATTCATTGGAGTCAGTCTAAATCACAAGCATAAATGTAAGATAAACGCCTGTTAACTTGTTTCCATTATACAGAAACAATAATGGTCGGCCACAAAAATAAAACAGTAAATATCATCCAACTTACAATTAGAAAAGAAAATCATAATTTTCTGGTATTCTTCTTCAGGAAGAACACTCAGATCCTGTTGTCTCTCTCTAAGCAGATCTTGTCGATCTAATATCCATTGTTGGCTAGAAAAAAATATATTCGATCTTATAGGTAATTCTGATTCTCAGATTTGATCACGGACACTAGACTTCCCATGATAGGACTAGAGCACACTTGACTATAAAAAAGTACTGTTTAACGAAAAACTGTCCACACATAATTGGCAAAACTCAGGTCAAACATATGTTTATACATGATGAGTCCAAGTGTCATATTATATGAGTTGACTTTTTGATAGACTAAACAACCCATTACATCTGTAGTAGTCTGTAGTCCAGACTGTTTTCTGCATGTTATTATTGTAATATCATACATTGTAAAATATCATAATATTTTGTTACAAGTATAATATTACACATATGAGCAGAAAAAATCATGCGTCCCTAAAAGTGTCAATACTTGCTTTATTTAATATATGCTATTTTGGTATATATATTTGGGTGTACATTTGAGTGAACATTTGATACTGGATAAATATTTGATACTAGGTAAAGGTAATGGTGTAAACTAAAAAACAAGACAATTTTGACAAGTTATAAATAAGGTTTAAAAACACCCAAAAGGGACTGAGGTCAGTCTACATCTGCAGTAGATGCTCTCACATTTTGCTGGTGCAAATACACATCAGCTTATGATGCCAATTTTTAGTTTAACAGACTTCACTACTTCATTTTTTATGGTGGCCCTGAGCTATATCCTACTCTATTCTACTCCATGTTCTATTAAGATTGTTGTTGTAGACTTATTGAATTCAACAACAGAACTACAGCTCAGGGCACCATAATCTTTTGCCAAAAATTTGACTCTTCAGAGCTGGTGCTTTTTGACAGGGTTATAATTCACAAGTGAATTTCACACAGGGTATCTATTTAAGGACAGTGATTTATTTACAAGCAGGCTATACTTTTCATATTCTTTCATTTACGATAGGGTATATTTTTGGTGACCTTTATTTACCACAAGGTCAGGGTTTTTTACCCTGGGCCGCATACCTTTACCAACATTTTTGTCAAGTATCTTCCCAGGGAATAGTTTTTCACAGTAAAGCCAGATTTGCGGACCAGATGTGTCAAATCAATGTGAAAAATCTTAAGATAAGTATGAGCATGTAATACTAATATTATACAGAAATGTTACCTTTGCTAATGGCAGTTTTCATGCCAAAATATTAAATTCTGCAACCTATCCCATACTTTCACAATGATGACCTTTCAGAATTGTAAAAGCTGACAAGTGGCAAAACACAACTGATCTGAGCCATTAAAAATAAGGAATGTTGGAACAGTCAAACCTATAGGAAATGGGGCGGAAATGGGATGTAGACCAAAAGTTTTGTGATTTTATAACATAAGTAGCTAAAACTAATTTTTTCTTCAAGTCACATCTTTTTTATTTTTTATTACCAGTTGCATTGGTCATGGAACAAAAATATCCATAAGTCAAAATTCGTCAAATATTTTGTGCATTTTTAGTATTTGTAGCAGTAATGGTAGGATCCAAGTACCTCCTCAATTTTATTTGGTCCTGTATTATGTTTACAAAGTCTAATGTGCTCAAGATCAAGTTTCCAAAGTAACACCCGCCAAATACCAGTTAAATTTCAATCATGTCTCATAAAAAATTGTCTAGGTATTAAGATAGAGCTGACGGGTGTGCCACTGACTTTTTTCACAAATTTTGGTTACATTTTTATGCCCCTGTGTTAGATTTAAGGAACCCTTTATATAGATCTAGTCAAATATTCCTTTGGAAAGGAGTATTTTGGTTACGTTTTTACTCAAAATAGTGTACAATACTCAATAGTCAATATCACAAAAACTTGAAAAGTATAAATAACACTAACAGTAGAACACAATGACAGGGAATGATCACAGCCGTTTTCTTGCAATTTTAATTTATTGGCAATACAAACATATACTTACTAATGCGAACTTTGCCAAAAATTGCCAGCCATCACAGAAGTGATCCTGATTCTGGAATAAAATTCAGGATAAAATCTTTCGCTGCCACAGCTTTTCGTTCCCTCCACATTGGCAAGGTCAAATGAAACAAGTGCAGGGATTGGTCCCAATGTATGGAGCGACACCTGGAGGTTTTAAAATATTGTGTCTGGGCTATACACGTGAGCTCCAATAAAAAGACAGTGGCCGGTAAACTTAAACTTTTTTCCAGGCTCAGCTGTCCCCTGCACAAAATAAAAAACTATGAATACAAAATTTAAAAAACACTATGAATGTACAATATCATCACATATCACTTTAGCTTTATTCTTTTTTAAATCACAAAATCTGTGATTACTGAGTTCCTACTGGGACTAATATCCCAGGTTCCTACTACTCGTTAATCTCATAATGTAAAAATAATCGAAATTCCGCAATAACTTTGGGAAAAACATAATTTCCTTCAAGGCTCCTGAATAAAAGCGAAAACGGCAACACCACCTAATGTAGAACGTAGTATTTTGAATTTGGACGTAAAATCAACATAGAAAACAAGTATCTCGCCAGATGTCGCCGAATATCATAAAGAGGGTAGTTAGAAGAGCTTTATGCACAAGGGACAATTTCGATTATTTATACATTATGAGATCAACAGTAGTACAGACAGAAATCAAACCCCCTGATTTCTTATTGGCTGTACCTTTCAGCTAGTCTGTTAAAGAATTCCAGTCGATCCCTTGTGGCATTTATTAAAATAGAAAGTATTTAATTTGTTTCAGTTGGCAAGAAGTTTTAATGGCTGGATTATCATGACGAAATGATTAAAAAAAATATAATTAGACGGCACTAGTTCCCGGACTTATGGACAATACTGTGTATACATCCCGGGTATACATGGCTCCATATATGGTTCAATTAGAGTTGTTTGACTGTGTTTAAACCGGTTTAAAAGACTTTATGCTTATGCATTCATTAGGTCCTTCATGACTTCTACTTCTCTTGTTTCACTGTAATTTAATTTTCATAAATTTAGTAATGCTTGAATACCACGAGAAACAAGAAATTAAATGGCATTTGGTTAATACAGAACAATTAAAGTGTTTGTTTTACTTTTTGAGACATGAAACCAGATATTATCTATATAAAAATTAAGCATTTCACACTTAGATAAGTGATTCAATGTTCCTAGCATTACATATAATAGTAAAATATTTTTTAAAATTTTTAATATCCCAGTCCATGTACGTCTGCAATTAAAACGGCTGCCAAATTTAGATTATTTAGGCCACATATAATGCTTTAACACCCGTATAATTTTTAAGGATGTTATAAATATACCTTGTTATGTTAAATTTCGGTGCAATTTAAATATTGCTTTGAAAATTTGTAGCAAAATCCGCAAAATCTATTTTTCGCTTGGTAGAACAATTTGCATGTATGTATGCTTGCAGTAACCTTCAGTAGATGAAATGATATCGATATGGAAAGCTTATTGGCGATCTTATGTAACTTCCTCGTAAGTATCCGTTATTTCGAGTCACTCAATATATCGCATATGTTTGTGGCCAGTAATATTTACGCCAAACTGTTATTTATACCATATTTTATTTTATTTTTATTCCATTTTGCCTTATATAATTATAGAACAGTCATCAAATAAGCGCTCAAATGTTAATTTAAATAATAACATATTGCCTGTAGCGATAAATATATGCTTGCAAACATTTTTAAAATGTCTGTACTTTATAGAATATAGATTTCCATGCAGAAAATTATACCATGTTGTTTAATGTATAAGCACTGACATTGATATTTTTATGGAAAACGGAACAAATATAATTGTGTTTATGCAAAGAATATAATTAATTGTCATGGTAACAATAAAATTTGTTAAGAGATGCGTTAAATCAATTTTATAACTACCCTTATTTAACAATTAAACCAGTAATTCAATTTTTCAGAGATTCCTACATTAAAACACGCTATTCATTGTCTGGCTGTTATATTTTTATAAGGACATAAATCAGGTAAGAGATTGCCTTTGTTAAAACAAATATATTTTCTAGTATGAACAAAATTTTTAAAAAAGAATCATAAAAGCTACTTTTATATATGGAAGTAAATTAATGCAACCTCGTGTAAACTGGTCAGCATATAATTACAATACAAACAAAATTAACTATTGGAATTCAGGAATTGAACCCTTGAATGGAACCCATGACTGTGCGGCATTTAGTAATCGTGAATCTAGCAAATCTAAAGTCTAAAAAGAAACAACTATATTTCAACGCGTGTTCTATTTCAGTGATAAATCTTGCAAAAAATGAGTTTACATGCATCACTGATAAATACTAATAATTGGTGTTCAATTAAACTGAATTAGATATAAAACTTTGACTGAAAATCTTAATATTTAATTTTCGTCATAGGAAACAGAGCGGTTGTCCAAACAATCCTTGTAATGTTATGCTGTGCAAATGCAATTTGAAAAATTGTATTTTAACTGCATTACAGTGACTATAAAATAAAGCCATATAGCGTTTATATACTAGCAATTATTAGCAGACCGAGAAAAATCAAAGTGAATTAAGTACACAACAATATATAACTTAATTGTGTCTTATTGTCTACCTACATATGTACATAATCGATGTTTTAAACAACTATTAAATATCATGTTTGTTATAACCAGACAACGCAGTCAAAGACCTAATTATATAAAAGACGTGTCTATAGAAAACTTCACCACGACAACAACTACGACACTTCACATCGAACGAGAGTATTTGCGTGTAATAATGTTATAATAAACAAGCTTAATTGATGCTTGAAGACTGGGATTTTTATCTATGAGCAGTGAAATAATGTCATACTTTTTTTGCAGAATTTTGCGATTTGTGCTGAAGGAAAATATTATGGAGTTTTAAACTGAGCCGGTAAGTTAATATTAAACCAATGACTCAGTCATTCAAATCAAGAGTTATACGCATTGAATTTTTAAAAGAAGCTACGTGCTACTAATAAAAAATCATTGAACATTTTGTTTCAATTATTCGGCGGTATAGTAGATCTTGTATTTGCTTGTATGTGTAAATCTTATTAAACAATAGTTGATTAATAACATTTACATCGTTCGTAACGTTGTTTAATAAGAATGTTTTATTAGAATCTAGTAGCAAAAAGTCTAATCGAAATTTTGTTAACACGTTCACAAGATTTTCAGCAAATCCTTGCTTTATTCATCAAGATACGAAAGTAAAAAAATACTTTCCAAAGATACTTAAAAACAAATCATGTTTGTACAATTATTTTTTTACTGAAATACAAACTCAAAATACAAAGCAGTTAACATGACAAGAAAGATTTAGGCATTTTAAAACTACTCTGGAAAATCATTGACATTATCTTCCAAATGCACAAACACTGGGGAAGACGAATTTCATTTTGTACGCCATTGCACTATGTATACTACAAATAGAGCTGAATTGTTTATTCCCATTTTAGGCAATTAAAAAAAAGCTGGGAAATTATATTACTAGCACAAAAGTCTCAGTACTAGAGCAGATTAGTTGCAGCAAATGTCTTTTTAATACAACTACAAAATCTGATTTCTAGAAATGACATTCTGTACATAAATTACATAAGAATATATTTTTGGCATGGAATAAGAAAGCAATCTTCTATGCATACTCATTAACATGGCATGCATATAATTGGCTAATGAGTAAATATTTTTGTGTATTTAGCTTTAAATGAAATCTCCCATGTTTGCTCAGATTGATATTCTATTTTTACATTGTTATTTTAATTTGACGACTGCGCATTTGATAGGAAAGTGATACTGTAAATGTAAATACATAAACCACTGAATGCAGTTATTTAATACTAATATAATAAATGGCCGAATTTATACGACGACTTCAATAGGCAGC
>JAOXYB010068500.1:0-24290 GCA_028565635.1 Phoronis ovalis
TTATTTTATAACTATCAATATTGTAAATTTAAAAACTACATGTCACTTTAATAAATGATTTTTGACTTGACTTGACTTGACTATATACCAAATAAAACCTAGGTGTTCAATAAATGAACCTATGAATAAAAAACTGGTTGTTGTCTTCTTCAAATTATCGCCACCTTAGTATGTATGCTTTTTCCAAATATTTAGGCTCATTTAGGATTTTCAAGCTATATACGCCTTGTGAGCAGTACGAGTGTTCTGAGCAGTTAGTTTTTTCACAAGTTTATCTACAATGCAATACAATACATTCTATTTCTAACTTCCTCACTGACGGAAGCAAAACGGACCCTTACATATGAAATTCAGTGCCCTAGGACAAAGTTGACCCATATACAATGTCCTGGGACCTTGGATTGTTAATATAGGACTGTCAGATTCGATATGTCAGGTCCTAGCCTCTACCGGAATGCTCGAATATGAGTACCCTATGACCGCCAAGATTAAACTGTAGTGTCTTACGGCCCTGGAGTGGTAGAGAATCGGTGTCCTATGACTAAATTTGTATTCAAACGGGCGACTTCATTGGGGACCGAGAAATTCAATCCGGACACTGATTTTCATAGTCCTAAGACATTTCTTATTTAAAAATAGAGTCCGCGGGACTCTAATTTTCAAAACTTGGTGACTGTAGGACGCTTTTATTTCTGATGTTCACGCGGACGCAGGTTTTTATTACACCGGTGTTGCACAGCTGCTCATTGAACAGTCATCCCGCATGAAACTTGCAAATATTAAAATCATTGTCAAAACTAAAAATACGGAATGTGTTTTATCTTATCAGGGCAATGAATGTACATCAGGATTGAACTCTTGGCTATGTATTGGCTATTGGCTTCATCTTCTTGACCGCAATTGCTCAGAATCATATATTTTACTTTAAAACGCAAGTTTTAAATAATCATTTCCATGAACATTAAAATTTAGATATGTTATCACTGTTATTTTAATACTGTTATCGCAACGGAAACAAGGGTTTCTAATACATAGAATTGTAATGCGAAGGTTTCTAATACATAGAACTGTAATCAAATATGTGAATATACGAATCAATGTTCGTTTGACGCATTTATAATAATACTGTAACTAATGTTTAACTGTTGCCGGTTTGTATGGTTCAGAAACACTGATGTCATTTTTTCAAACAATGGATAAATGTTATACATTAACATATTACTATTTAATATGACTAGCGAATTGGTTTTGTACATTCGATTTTATATTTGAATAAAAAGGGAGAGAAGCAGATCCAGGATAAAATGGTAACTGGTTTCAAAAAATATGTCAGTCCTTTTCTGCGATTTGTGACATCCGTACGAGCGATTGGGCATATTGAATTATAATCCTATAAAACTGAACTGTTTCTGAAAAAGCTTGACCTGTATAGCAATAATGTGCATGCTGGCTCCCTATAAATTCGTTTAAAAATATGAAGCTCTACAAACACAGTGCGCGATGCATGTATATTATTATGAAATTAGTCTTTCTCTCCTCTGTGGGACCGTCTTTTGTGTTTGGTTAGTATTGTAAATCTAATCCACGCTAATGAATTCTACATGAAATCACATGTTTATATTCAGATATAATAATACCAACACGTGCAAACAAATCACTTATTAAAAACATGTCGATTTGTCAAGGATATGTCAACTTTTCTGTAAATAAACCGAAAATGGAAATTCACTTTTAAAATGTTGCGCGAGCAGTGATGTTAGACTGTGTGGTTAGTAAGTTTTTCTAATATGTTTATCTTAATAGGGTAATATTATGTATGTATAAACCTGGTTAGATAAACTACGACTCTTAATTATTTAATGGTTTTTGTACATCAATGTTACTCTTGTTTATTTTTAAAAAACTAAAACATAAAATACGTTTTGTGCATTCGTCTGATAACTAAGATAATTGAAATATTATCAATGATATCACTATAATCACATTTGTATATACGTAATTTGTATATACATTTGTAATATACGTTTCATATGTATATATCTTGCTGGTGATACACTTACAAAAAAATCTAGGAACATATTTAGTTTGATTGAAATATCGAAAGAAATATATTGAAAAAAGAAGAGGTGTTTGTGCCAAGTATAGTATCAAGCCGTTCATGACAGATAAAATGCTATCAAGTTAAAAAATATTGTTTGTTATTAGTTGGTGCTACATAACTTGTGCCATAGTGCTTTATATTTTTGATCAGGAAGACCTGTATTCAGTATTTCAGAAGTTTAGAAATGCGGTGTCATTGATTTTACGTACAGTTGAAGGACAGCTAATTTGGACACACGCCAATTTTAACAATTAAAACTTAATCGATTATGGTGTTGATAATTCCGGTAGGTTAAAAAAATTTGCATACAACTGTTATTATTTCCTTTCCAAACATTTATAATGTGTAATACTATATGTTCTGTGAGTTTGTATAGTGGATTTTGGTAAAAGATAAACATTTTATTAAGGTTAGATAAAATGAAGTTTTTGAATATTGAAATTTTCAGATAAGCATGTCAACAAAACTTGGAATAGTTAGAAATTAAAAACAAATAGTAGACATTGATTATGTGTGTGACAGCAATCATGATAGCATAAACGTGCGTATCCTGCGTGGACTGTAAATTAGGTTACATGTAGAAATGTATTTCTACAAATTTAATTTTTGTAAATCTATTTTTAAATGTATTATTAAAATAAGTTTTAAATAAGATTTAAAATTGCCGAATTTTTTTTTATTTGTGAAAAAGCAAAATGTTGTGAAAAAATAATGTAAAACTTAAGAGCAGAATTATACGAATATATCCAACTTTAGTTGTATCTAGTCGTCTTTGACTAGAAGTTGCTTTGAACGATATCTAAAATACAGAATACGTTCTGCAAAATAGAAATCTTTTCCAACAGAAACATCTCGAGAATCTTGGGTCAAAAAAGTGACGTTAAGAAGAGAAAGCCTAAAATGCTTCAGTCGCGTAATGTTTTGACTGATAAAATATGAAAAACTTTTCACTATCGTCAACACTTTTGTTGAAAAAGAGAGACAAGAATCACCCCTGTCGCTTTTGTTAATTATACCAGATACTCTCGTTGATAAAATGAAAGTCGTTTGCAATTTTTTATTATTCTTAACAGCACAAATCTGACACGCACCTGCTAAAATCTTAAGCATTTTTGCCACATTCTAGATTTCAGATCAGCCAATGTCAATAGAAACATTTGCTTCCTTATCATCAAGAATGTTTGAAAAGGTCTAGACACATGGTAGCGACACCTATGCAGCCGGCTATGCACATGTAGTTGTATTTAGCATTAGGTACAAACATATTTTAGTTTCTTGAGCACTGTTTATTACGTCATGTTAAACTTCCGTATCATTAAGTACAATTTCATACAGCAGTTCTTAATGGTTAGCACCTTCTAACACTGATTGTTTTAATTTTCATGACAAAAAGCAGGTTAATTGGGTCATTCATATTTATAACATAACCACTATTCGTACATTTCGTATATTTTGAAAGCTTATATTAACGAATCATTTAGCACGGTATCAACATTTTTTCTAAATATTATGAGTAGTTTTAAATGTTACCAGCTGAGTTAATTAGTATATATATAGATCTAATTAAAACTGACATAACGTACATGTTTACTGGATATGCCACATAAATAGTTTTCAAAATTGTTTAATTTTCATTTCACAAAATAGCGAACTTTTTATATAGATTTCCCTGTTTTCTGTAAACGCCCATGCGTTCGTGCAACACGTGTACATATGAATGTACCGTATTATCTAAAATACTTGATCTGGGCGATTATTAAATAAATGCTTCCATGGGGGATTATTAGAGAGAGAGGGCGATTACTGATTATTTGTATTCGTGAATATTTTAAAAGCAAAAAGAAGATTTTTAAGACTTCTAGCTCTTCAATAAAGCGGCTTATTTAGCCCAAATTATGTTTGTAATGTAAACGTTTTGTGATTAAAGCAATAAAGCACATTTACACCTTAAGTAAATAGTAAGTTTATTTAATTTATTTCTTTCAAACTACATTTTACGAGCCTAAAAGCTTATTGATGAAAATGTGGGGAAATATAACTAATAAATATTAGCATACTTCTTTTAAAAAAAACAAAGAGGCCCTGTAAAGCCCGCCGTAAAGGCCCTGTAAAGCCCGCCGTAAAGGGCCAACACATCATCAAGAAAAACCTAAATCAACTACCCGTAACAAACTACCTAAAGCGTCATAAAGTATTATTTCGCATTAATCTATGGGGTCTTAAAGTTACCGCCCCGGGGGCGATTATTGGAGAGGGGCGATTATTAGAGAGGTGATTATTGATTTGTTTTAGTCGCTAAAGGGGACGAGTATTTTAGCTCGGCGATTATTAAAGAAAATACGGTATGTGTTCGTGTAAAACCAATATAGTACTTGTTACAGAGTAACTTGTTGCTATACGCCACTACACACAATCAAATAATTACTCATTGGATGTAGTGTGTGAATAAATAATTATTAATTGCCCTCTTGCTTCTATCATTTTATTTGTTATATGATTCTAAATAACAGCACAAGACGGAGACCCTGGTATATCAGGTTAGCTGTTACTTAAAAATTATATCGTCTTAATTCGCATAGCATTATGGGTACTAAAAAGTATAATTAATCACAGAACTTTTTACCATGAATTTTTACATTTGGCGTCAAGGTCGCTGAGTAGAAAGTTTAAAGTAGAAGTGGACTTCCAGAGAAGTCTAGTCTATTTGTGAGATGGAATATTACAACTTTAGATTGGTTTTAACAAAAATATCTCTATGTGGACTGCTTTTGTTTGTTGCCTGGTTAGGTGTGTATTTATTTGTTTGATTAGTAAACTTTTGTTTGTCGAAGGACTGTTGCACGACATATTTTAATTTTTGCTCTTTTGTAGTTTCCTTGATTAAAAGTAATATCTTTTATATAGGAATACTCCATATATTTTTTAAAAGTATTACAACAGCTACATAACATATACTGTAGGTCTTTATTTTGGTAAATTTGTGAAGACATGCAATGTAAGTGAAAACTATCCGACGAGTGTATACACACACGTAATCTAAATGTTGATTTTTGTAGTCTGCGTCACGCAAAAAATATTACCGTAACCTCGTGTTTACAAACTATGTAATTAATGATAACATTTGCAAAACTTGACATAAACCACCAGCGTGGCCTGGTTTAAAGTGCATAACACATATTAACACTCCAGATCATGTTCGGATCTAATTATACTTTGTTTCATATCATTATATTTGGGGATGTTGACTATAAAAAAACACATCCTAACTGATCTTCCTTGACCAGGAAATATAATGTGTTTCAATGAAACTTATTGCATTTATATAAAAAAAAAATGAACAGTTGAGACTAGACTATTGTCAGCTTTCGCAATTACGCTCTTCCAATATATAAAAGAAACTGTACTTGCCGGCCTAAACGATTTTTGCCGTTTTTTTTGTGTAAATGTAGTCTTTGCATAGGAGTGTAGCCTGTAGATTATATGTACATGTACAGATGTATACAATGTTACATTATATGTTTTATGATAAACCGTTTTAGATTTCTTCGCTGAATAATAGTCTGCCTCTTGTTTCTAAACAAAATGCACAGAAATATTGCTTAAAATTAGTCCCAGCTTATACTCATAAGTTGCAGGACCTTATGCCTTTGGACTTAATATATGATACTACCTGGAGTATAACATACGCATATCCTGGGTTTATCGCCAGGTCCGCCTAATCTGCGGGATTTTTATAGTCTGCAACAGCATTAACATTAAGATAACATATGATCTCTTTTTCTAGAATGTACTGCTGCTCAAGATATCATTACACACGGTGAAGCTTTAATATCAGAACACACAGACACAAATTCTACACAACTTCAGGTAAGTGGCACCAAGTTTGGTAGTTTGTCAGCAATGTATACATATATTTTACTTTCATCAGATAATTAATGTTTTTTTAATAAATGCAGAAACCCCATGAAAAACATGAGGTGAGAACCTCCGACCGTGAAAACTCTGCCACATGATCGACACCCCATTCGATGACCCCACTTTATAGCTAAATTTGCTTCGCTCAGTTCAGAATGAGAACGTTTATGTTGAAGGTGTGGCTTTGCATACGACTTTAGTCCAAGACATATACGTACACCTGTTCCGAACTAATTTTAGTATTTTTGCGTGTGTTAAAAATTCTATTAAGAATTGTTTCCGCTTTGGGTTCGTCATTTCAAACAAGGAAACTTTTTATCGCAATCCTTTACAACAATGTACTTTATGTATACTCTCGTGTCAAAACAAATAACTTGATGCAAGATGATGCCGAAATTGTTTGTAATGGGATAATCTTTACTTAACATTCAGAAAAAACCCTTAAGGGTAGTTTAAATTGTGAAGAATACAGTAGAACTATTATGAGAAAATTATACATGGCATTGCTTCTGCAACGCAGAAAGGTCCGATTTCGTGTCACTGGCACATGTCAAAGGGAAATTGCAAAACGTTAAAATTCATCATAAGGTGTTTACAATATTTTAGCAGGCATGCTACACTAATTTTTCAGGCGCACGTTAGTTCGTTACCCGGGGAGTGTACTCAAGTTATTTTTGGTGGGGGTATGCAGCCCAGTTGAAAATTTTGGATTTGGATTATATACTTCTTACTGTATTTTTTTGGATTGCTACCGTAAAGATATTCAAAAATTTAGATTGCTACCCACTGCTTTACAGCAAATAATCTGGATTTATTTTAGGTTTGTATCCATAAATAAATTTTGGAATTTGGTTTGTATCAGTCAGTTTGCTTACAAATGGATTGCTACTCAAATATTTTAAAAGTTTGGATTGCTCCCCTTATATTTCATCAAAAATTGGATTGTTACCTTAAAATTTCAAAAAATTTGGATTGGGTTTGCTACTACAAGCTAAAATTTTGGATTGGGTTGGGTTGGGCGGCACATCCCTATGGTAAGAAAAAACCTTGAGTACCCCCCGGGGTTCATTACTTAGATTTCGTATTAGTAACGCATATATCAAAGGGCAGATTACAAAAACACAAACAAATCGCACAACGACTTCAATATTTATAGCAGATATAAGTTATATAGCGTATGCTTTCATGTAATTAAGTTAGTAAGTTAGTTAAGTTAGTAGTCATTATTAGACCCGAATATAGAGGCTTTTTATAAGCCTGCGTTCGGTATATTACATATTACATATTACATTACATGAATACATTTAAAAACGCGCGTAGATTCTACCTCTTATCGGCATGCTACACATTTTTTTTTGCTTGATAATTTCTCACGACCATGTCCGATCCCATTGATACATTTTTCATATTAGTATACTAGTAGGTGTAGTTTTTATTATAAACACATATAAAACATGTGGTTTTGACCACATCAAAAAATTAAAACATGGCTGTTCACTTGTATGTTAGGTGCGCTTGCAATATGTTGTCCTACTTTTTGAATTTTTACCAAAATCAACTAAAAATACACAAAATTAAAGTCGTGTTCTTTTACAGTTGTCACTGAACTAATATTCTGAGCTGAATGTATGGTGTCATTGTGCACTTTACTTAATTAATATTCGAGCCATTAGTTGCATAATTGATCCTGCAACATTCCGCCAGCAATTCGATTGTAAAGTGGTATACATTTACTTTTTACAAAAAAAACAATGTTAATTGACTATAACTTTCTTTGTAAATTTTCATAACCAAAATGAAGAGGTAGACATGTAAAAGTATACCTTTTTGCAAAAGGCTATACTTTAATGGATCTACAAAACTGTGTCTCAATTTATTTTAAAAATATTTACATATATACACTTCTTTGTATCTATACAGAGATCTTAATTGTTTAAAACATTTTCGCCCCATTGCTTCATAGCGTTGTGTGAATACCTAGCTATTCCATCGCTTACTTGCAAGAAAATATGTGAGATGGGGTTTTACATAAATATTTCACATTTCTATATTTTCCAGGGTGGTTGTACACGAGGGTGTTCATGTTTTGGTGCTAAAGGCGAAAGAGTAAGTAAAACTGTAACAAGATAATAGATTGTTTGACAAGACTTGTTATGCTTCCAAGAGCAAAATAAAAATAATCAAACAGACCTTATTAATTATCGCAACTGTCTTTTGTCAACTGCACCATATTATAATAAGTTAGTGAAAGGTTGTTCAAGAATATCTAATTTGTTAACCTTGTTGACAGATATAATTTAATTACAGATTGCCACCTCAATCATAATAAAGCATTAGAATTTAGAAACCGTAACCGATGCAATCGCTTTTCATATTTTGTTAAATATTATATTGCAAAACTATAGAACAATCGCAAAATAAGTAGCCAAAAAATATTTCAGCAGTATCACAAGAATTATTTAAAATGCCTGGCAATATATATGCACTGAGAAAGTGCAGGTGGTCTGCAGCGTCACATGCACATCGTGAGGCAACAGGTGTTTCTTACGGTGAATTTCCGCATGTGCTGAAATGCATTTCCTTCCAGTATTCTTATGATGGTGTCAAAATAAAAAGTAAATAGTTAACCCGTTATATAACAAAATAGAAGAGTTTGCCATACTTCTTCAGGGAACACCGGGCTTTAAAGGTGAAGTAGGCCGTCCAGGAAAACAGGGCCACCGTGGAGATGTCGGGGAAAGAGGTACCGAGGGCCCAACTGGTCAGCTAGGCAGGCAAGGAATCCCTGGACAGGCAGGGGATCCGGTAAGAATATCGTTAATGTTTTAATTTACTCTTTAATTCACTACTGTTACGTAAAAATCCAGATCTTTTCTCGTGTTGAAACTTTTAGGCAGAGGTGAAATTGGTTGATATTGTGGGAGCTGGAAAACATTTATTTGCATGTGTATTCTTATGCTGTAGACCTTTTAATATATCTGAGTGGTTATTATTTATGTTTTTTCAACATATTTGGTAATTTAATTTTACAATTACCTTTAATTTTAGGGTCTTCCTGGATCACCAGGAGCACCAGGACCTAGAGGCGAACCAGTAAGTGAGGTTAATTATAGTATAAACAAAACTGTTGCCAATTAATAAAGTAAAGTAAAGTCAAATGCTTAATTTTAAAAATCAACAAATTTTAAATAGTTATATATGTGGTATAAAGTAGTAATTTATAATGCATGGCTACGCACACGTACCTCATTCACAAAATTGAGAAACTTAAAAAAAAGGTAAAATTAGTGTTGCTGATTTCTGTTCGTGAATATACGCATGTTTGTATGTGCAGAGTTGACGCATATTGATGATAACACTGGGAGTATTTGCATGCACTAAGTAGTATATCGAAACAAACCCAATTGATCGTATCCGGATTTCTCCGCATTATAAATGCGCGCGTGTATGAGTGGGGATTGGTTATTAACAAAACACTGCGAATTGTGGAGTCCATGCATTGGTTTAGTTAAAAATAATGCGATCAAACAGTGCACATGCAACGTCATACTGTTTTGGCGTCATGCCATTATAAAAAGCGTTTCAGTCGAACTATTATTGTAGGGACTATCTGGACCAGATGGTTTGCAAGGATTACCAGGAGCAGAAGGATCTCCAGGACATCGTGGTTTACAAGGTGTACCAGGAAAAGGCGGTATACCTGGAAACCCGGGAAGACATGGTGAAAAGGTAAATCTATATAATGACTAATGTGAACGTTAACATAATAGGGACTGTAAGAATTGAAGTGACAGACACATAAAATAATCACCAACGTATCGATATCCTTATATAATTACTGCGCCTACGTATATAAATTCAGTTTCAAATAAGGCGCCTATCACATAAAAGATAAATTCCGTGTGCATGTGTATATTTTCTTCAGACTCTTGGTCGAATTGAAATTTTATGCAAATTTAAGCTATTCATAGTACAATCCATGATAAAACAACATATTTAATTCTATTAAAAAGCATTAACAGAAGTAATTTATATCGAATGTAACTTTTTCCAGGGCTCCCGTGGGCAAGTGGGCATGCCAGGTTTAGACGGATTAGACGGACAGCGAGGGCCACAGGGAGCACGTGGAGAACCCGGTCAGCCAGGATGTAATGGAAAAAATGTAAGATTATGCTCGTGGACTTATAAATTTAAACTCAGTGTGTACAATGAGAAAAAACATGTGCCCAATGACTTCAATGTGGATTCCAACCCGGCCGGAGATCTGTCTCTATATACCCCAGGAATATAGTTTGCTCCTATAAGGGAGCAAGCCTACTGATTTTGTACGATTTCTTTTGTCTTCTTTTTCTTCCAATTTTCAACAAGGTGTAACTCGAAGACGGTTACAGTTAGGAACTTGATGTATGACATCCCTTGGGTAGACTATTGTCGACTTTGAGGTCAAAAGGTCATTGGGTGGTCAAAGGTCATTTTTTAAAATTGTTCAAAATGTTCAAAAATGATGGCATCAAGTTACAACAAAATAATTTTGATGACCTTTTTCAGTACTATGGCATGTTTTCATTTAATTTATTGATTTTCCAATTTTCAACAAGCTATACCTCGAAGACTGTTATGGACGTGGTACTTGAGGTGTGACATCTCTAGCGTATACCATTGCTGACTTCGAGGTCAAGAGGTCTTTTGAAGGCCACAGGGCAAATTTCTAAAATTGCTCGAAATGTTCCAAAATGATGAGGGCTATAGGGGGGTTTTCGCGAGCAGCAAGCATTGGGGTCTGTTAAGTCCGAGCAGTGAGCATTGTCTTGGTCTGTTAAGTGCGAGCAGCGAGCATTGACAATTTTTGAGTGCGAGCATCACCTTGGGGGGTACCCCCTACCCCCTCAATGATGGTAGTAGGTTATAAAAGATTGTTTTGATGACATTTAGGTATTAAAAGGTGAAATTTATTTTAAGCATTTTTTCCATTAAATTTATGGAGGAAACATGATACAAGTCGTAATGAGTAGATCAGCAGGCTTGTAATTCGACATATGACAGTTACAATCGGGAGACTTGACCTTGAGGTCGAAAGGTCATTTAAAGGTCAAAAATTCTAAATCTCAAAATAGCATTAAATTTTTGAAAAGGCAGATTTTTATGCATTTAGAAGTCATCAAGAGGTCAAGAGGGTCATTATGAGGTTAAAAAGTCCCAAAGCAATGCATTTCTAATATTTGTTGAGAAGTTAAATGAGGTCAGTTTAGAGATCATGTAATCTTAACAACCAATAGAAGCAACCATACCTTTGCAAAAAGGCTATCCAGTTTTAGATTGCTATTATTCAGCACAAGAAAGACTAGCTATCAAATTTATCCTAGGCTGCTGTGTTGCACCAACAAACCGTACCTGGCCAATTGCATATGTAATGTTTTGTTTGATGTTTCTTATATTGTATTTTTTGTATTTTATTACTGTATCTGGGCCTTGTGGGAGATCAGAGCAAAGTGCACTGAATACTAGTAGGCAATCCATACTAAAGAAGATGAACGTAAATAAACAACTAAGTGAAAAAAACAAAAATCACACCGAGCATTTTCCCCTCCAGCTTCTCTTTTGTAACCATTAAATTCCATCAACGAAAGAACGTAAAATATCGAGGCTTATTTTAAATATTCGGTGCAAATTCACATGTACAGTTGTTTTGAGTGGTATTCCAAAGTTGACATATATTTTAGCAGGTAATGATGGTCCCGTGGTCATATGCGTCGAACAGTTATACTTTAAATAATGGCATGACGATTTATCCACTTCATTACATTATTTTAGGGCAGCAACGGATTACCAGGCCTTGATGGATTACCTGGCGCCGCCGGCCCTAGGGTAAGTACATAAGAATACATTCTATTTCGTGCAGGTTAACAAAAAATAACACGTTTCCCTCAAGAATATTGGAAGTCTCAGCCTTTTCTAAGTTTAACCAACAATGTTGTGTGTTTATTATACACATCAAGAGCTCCTTGAACTTACTGCACTTGTAAGGAAATCAGGCCGGACAGCTAGGCGAATTTAGGTTCATTATTATACCTTGTTCTTAAATTAGTTTTTTTGTTTTCAGGGTTTCCCTGGAATAAACGGAGATAAAGGAGGAAGAGGAGCTATGGTAAGTTTGCTTAATAGTAAGACAATTGCAAATGTTACCATCAGGCGGCCTCTCGCGCCGATAGACGGTGACCATTAATGATGCTGCTGTTGACACGAACGGCAAAATACCTAATTAGTGGAGAAAGAAGATTGTTTTATGTAATTACTTTACTATGTCGAAAACGCGCAGTGATTGTCATTCATGAATAAACTTGCAGCCTTTAGCTATCTCCTACTCTAACCACAATTCCTTGTTGACGTAGGGTCCACCTGGTCCACCTGGACTCATGACAAGTGCTGCATTGAGAGAAACTATGGGTGTTATTCTTGAAGAGCGCAAAGGTGACAAGGTAGGGTTAAAGTCGTTGAACCTAGAATTATATAGTTAACTTGACTGAATGTTGATCTAAAAATTGATGACTTGCTCGCTTATTCCTCGGACGAAAAATGTCAGACAATTCTCATTTTATATTAAAGTATTAAAACATGAACTCTTATTAGTTACTGACAAATTTCGGTCCATATTGCGCTAAGTGCAAATTCAATCCTCACAACTTTGTTCTGCTAAGAAATTTTGGAAATAACAGAACAGATCGATATTGCATCACGATACTGCAAATATTTAAGTACTAAATAATAAATCATAAATATGCGTACATGCATTAATACGAAATTCCCGAGTCAAAACAATATTTGTTAACTTTATGGTGTAGGCTATTTATATAATCTAAAAAGAAGCTTGGGCAACAATGGTTAATACAATCTTTTTTAATTTTTAGGGGGATAAAGGCGAAGCTGGGCCTTACGGAACACCTGGATATGGTTATCCTGGAGACAAAGGAGATCCGGTGAGAGAGCGTAATATTACTGTACTTTTTGAATTACTACTTTTTACTTTTGCCGTTTATTGGGAGTATTGATCTGCACAGAAAAACAGTTAAGAAGGTCATCTTTTGTAAACTAAAACGAAAACGGCATCGAAGCCCAGCTTATTAAAAAAATTATTTAATGATTTTTTTTTTAGCAACAGATAATAATGCGCGACATTGCGTTAGTACCGTTATTTCAGTTAATTTGCGAGAAACGTGTATATATTTTAGAAATATCGAAAAATCAAATTGCAGTAATCTCTATACAGAAATTAATTTAAAATGGGTTCCTTTTTGTTTTAACAACTGCATAGATATTTTGCAAACGTTTCGTTTTTATCACAATATATCGATCAAATTTATGTACATCATCTGTGCAATAATACTTTGATTTGGCTATAATCAAATGGAATTAAAAACCAGTAATTTATGCAAGCGTATACCAGCGTTTCATTATTATTTTTATTTAAATTTTTTATTGTATTACAGTTTCATGAATATAATACACACAGCTATTAAACACATGTTTGAAGTAAGATACTGTTACTCTGCTACTCGAGCTCTTTTATAATTTATTTCTTGTGTACGCAGGGTAGCTCGGGTATTCCAGGAATGCCTGGCAAACAAGGCGAACCTGGAGTCCCAGGTCCAACAGGTGACGCAGGAGATGTGGGAAAACCAGGAGTTGGTGTTAATGGAGAGAAAGGGAGTCAGGGTACTCCTGGTGAACATGGTGCCGTCGGTCCTGCTGGACCACAAGGAATTCAAGGGATACCAGGCGAAAGTTTACCAGGTCCCAAAGGAGAAAAGGGAAATGTTGGAATAGGTAAGTGGCATATATTAATACCATTTGACACTGAAAACTTCCTAAACAGTACTGTGAAAAGATATATCTTTGTTGTCGTGGGGAAACAAGGAGCAACGTAGTTTACCATGCAGTCATATTTCTATAATTTCGATAAAATCAACAAATTCATTCAATTTTATGGTACGAAAATTGCAGTCTATTTTTCAAAGCGGCATCTGACAAAAAGCAATTATGTGTAACATTTCTGATCACAAGTTTCTAGATGAAGTTCACATTAAAAAACAATTTGAAAAATAGCCTAAACAATTGTTTATTCTAATCCGCCTTTAGGACAAAAAGGTGAAGTCGGTGATCCAGGAAATGCAGGTTTCAATGGTCTTCCTGGAGACCCAGGACCACAAGGTCTGCCAGGACCGCAAGGAGACTCTATCCGCGGGCCCATGGGTTTACCAGGCTCTCCAGGAGAGCCTGGTATGGGGATAAGGGGATTGCACGGAGAAAAGGGAGAAAAGGGTACAGCTATTTCTATCACTGGATTACCGGGGCAAAAAGGTGATCCTGGCATTGGACGAAAAGGTGAAAGAGGTATGTTTTGTCATGTGTTATGGTGGTATCAAATTATATACACATTGTTCTCTATTTCAGCAGCCAAAAAGTGTCATTCTGTTTATATTAATTTCGGGTGACGATTTTAGAAACTGCATTTTTAACATTTATTTCGTTATATAGACATGAAGGGATTTTTTTTACATTCATGGTAAAATGTGTTCACTTAAGTATTAAAATTGCATACAATGTTTTGGAACAAAGCAAAATAATTGTTAGTTAGAAATATATGTTTGTAATATCACAGGGATGCTATGAATAAAAAAATATTTTTGCATGATGACATTGTAGCTTTATACATGTACATATGCAAGCGATATAATTTTAAATAATTCTATGTAACATAGGAGATCCTGGTGTGGACGGAGTAGGAAAGCCTGGACCACAAGGTCCCCCTGGCCTACCAGGAGTAGCAGTAGGGCAGCCTGGAAAAAAAGGTGAACCAGGTATCCCCGGCCAGGGATTTCCCGGGGAACCCGGAACACCAGGTACGTATCTTTTATTCAATAATTAGTAAGTTTTGCTAAATTTTGTTGTCACTAATATTTGGAGCACCTTGAAAGCATTTTAAGTGATCATCCTTGAAACAAGATTGTTACACTGACAGAAATAAATTAAACTAAATGATAATATTTGCAGAAGTCTACATGTACATAATGCAGTACACAAAGTTTACTATTTTTATATTGATTTTCCAAACAGTTCAAAGATTTTTTTTTCTTAATCAATAGGACAACCTGGTGTAGGTATTGCTGGAAAAGCAGGAAAAAAGGGCGAACAAGGCGAATCTTTACAGGGCCCTCCTGGTCCCCCCGGAGATCCAGGAAAGTTTGTTACAGGAACACCAGGAACAGATGGAATTCCTGGAGAAACTGGTAGTCCTGGAAATCCAGGTATGTTTTATTTTCATATAAAGATATTATACAAAATAATGCTACTCTTTTATGCAATGACGTTTTCACAACAGTGAGACATCTTAAACAATGTTCATTTTTACAGGTTTAATTGGTGAAAAGGGAAGTCGTGGTGATACAGGCCACGTTGGTCCGGCAGGAGCACCTGGTTCTGACGGAACGCCTGGGCCTAAAGGAGAGCCCGGGACAGATGGCTTCCCTGGGCTTCAGGGTGATCCAGGACAGCCAGGACCTGCTGGAGCTGGATTAAAAGGCAAGCAAGGAGAACCAGGACAACCGGGTATAAATGGAATTAAGGGCGAACCAGGGGTCGGTGAAAGAGGTACAACAGGCAAAGCAGGCCCAAAAGGTGAATCAGGTGCGACAGGAAAAGATGGCTTACCAGGTTTTCCGGGTGATCCAGGTGTAGGACTAAAAGGAAACGAAGGTCCTCAAGGTATTCCTGGTAAGCAGGGTGACGCAGGTATCGGAATTCCAGGCACTGATGGTGATCCAGGCCCACGTGGATTACCAGGGCCAACAGGAGATCCTGGAGTGGAAGGACCTCAAGGGATAAAAGGGGAAGTTGGAGCTACAGGCGAAAGAGGCCCCAAAGGTGTCCCAGGACCACCAGGAATTGAAACACCTGGAAAACCGGGACCAATGGGACCAACAGGCGATCAGGGTCCTCCTGGCGAACAAGGTATCGGTCTACCAGGTGAATCTGGCCCTCCCGGTCCTCAAGGTGAACCGGGACCTGAAGGCCCCAAAGGACTACGCGGTGTTCCTGGATTCCAAGGAGAATCTGGACGGCAAGGTGCTGATGGCATTGGCCTACCTGGAAAAGCAGGTAAGGCAAGAATTTCAGCAACAGTTAATGATTGCGTACATGTATATCATAATTTATGCAGCATAATTTCTATGGCTACATTTTACCAAACAGTTTTGCTCCACATTTGCCAATTAATTCTGTACAATTACAAGATCATCATTACCTTACAATAATTAGCAAACTACATTCACATTAATAAAAAGTAATCTTGCTATATGTTTATCTTTGAAGGGAAACCAGGAAAAAGTGGTCCAATCGGCCCCAGTGGACCTCCTGGTGAGAGAGGAGAATCGGGACCACCAGGAGAAAAAGGTTTTCCAGGTGAATATGGCCCAGTTGGAAAACCTGGTCAAAAAGGAGATACGGGTCCTAGCGGCGAACCTGGCATTGGTGTACAAGGAGATACAGGAGTATCAGGTGTTCCGGGACCTACTGGTTCAAAGGGAGAGCCCGGTATTGGAGAACAGGGACCTCCTGGTGAACAGGGGCCACAAGGATTCGGTGGAGAAACTGGTGAAAAAGGCGCTATGGGAGCGAAGGGTCAATCTGGTGAGCGTGGATTGGACGGCATTGGTATACCTGGCGATGAAGGTACAGTAATGTTAGTTTGTCTTTTAGTGTACAAGTAAAGGATGACATGAATAGGTACAGATGAAAAGTTATCGACAAGGTGCTGTTATACTAATGGTACCTGCAAAACAGTTGTTTGAATACATAGTTTTACAAAATATAGGTATTGTACATAACCATCTTGCATTGTAATGTGAAAAACGGTAAAGCCATCGCAAACTTACATCTATTTTAAAATCATCGTGCACCATACCTGATTACACATATTGTAACGAGGAATTTTATGTTCAGGTAATGAGGGACCAAGAGGGCTGAATGGTCTACCAGGCGACATAGGACCCGAAGGTCTTCCTGGACAACCGGGACCTGAGGGAAGGCGTGGTCCGGCAGGTGCCAGAGGATCGGATGGTAAAGATGGACCTCCTGGCAATGATGGATTACCGGGATTATCAGGCGACAAGGGTGAACCAGGATTAGTAGGTGCTCCTGGCGAGAGGGGAGGAAAAGGATCAGAGGGACCACAAGGTGTCAGAGGTTAGTTCTGTTCTTAAAAGGCATAAGATATTAGAGTAGTACAATAATTATTACGTCCTAAACTTTTCAAAGCATACCATGTAAAGACTACCATCACCCTGTGATTTTTATGGTTTTTATTCTTCAAGACTGCGGTGAAGAATCATATTATCATTGTATGTCCGACAACATTAAAATATTTAGTCATCACAAGTTCTAATAAGACTCCCGATAAACACGCTAAATATGTTCTTACATTATTCTCCTTGTTTGAAAAATAATATTTATTGTTTCGTCACCCACCATACATTATAATCTATCAATGGGTATCTGGTACATACATTTAAAGGTCAACTCGGACAGCGTGGTGCACCAGGAGAAGGAATCAAAGGTGATCGTGGGGAACCAGGAGAACCTGGAATAGGAAAGCAAGGTCCGCAAGGACCTGAGGGTCAAGCAGGGACGCCAGGTTTACAAGGGGCAATCGGATTCCAGGGTGTATCTGGAGATCCAGGAACAGCAGGGACACCAGGTGATTTACGTTTTACAATTAGATATCAGTTTGAATAAACCCATCCGTTAGTGTTCTGTATCTTCTCAACTAAGTTGAACACTAACGGATTTCAGACTGATCATGACTTATCATCAGCAGAAGTCATTTTTTGCCATCTGCTTACTTATTAGATAAAAATCTATGATAGTACCGCATATCACTTGTTTCTAGCTTTTGTCAAAAATAATGGGAATTCGTGAAACGCAAAACAATATATCTAAGCAATATGTCTGTTTTCATTTCAAGAAAATGTCACCAACCGTGAAAATTAACACCGTAAATTAGACACATTTCACTTCACGCAGGTTTGCCTGGCCCAAGTGCTTACGTCATTTCCCGCCACAGTCAAGCAACCTATACACCGGATTGTCCATTAGGACATGTTAAACTTTGGGATGGATACAGTCTGCTGCACACAGAAGACGAAGGAAGGGCACACGTACAGGACTTAGGTAACATTGAACATTTTATGCGATTTACGTATAAAATGTGAATTTAAAGCAGTCTTTGTTCAAGAATCATGATCGAAGTTTTAAGTAACAACCGGGGTCACACCCACCTACATTTTTTTTGTTGTTTTCAGTCTACCATCATCCATAATGCCTATAAGAACTCGGCAACTCAAAACGTGGATCGATAAATGTATTTTGCCCCAGAGTTGTGTCATCACCCCGGTACATCACTTATTGTGATTATACATATTTTACTCTGAAACTGATCGCCGTTAATCAGTTAATTCACAAATAGATTACCGAATTGAATTTATTACTTTTTAGGTTCTTCCGGTTCCTGTCTGCAGCGATTTAGTCCAATGCCATTTATGTTTTGCAATATCAACAACGTGTGTTCATATGCACGTCGCACGTCTACTAGCTATTGGTTATCAGCAACCAGTGACATTCCTATGATGCCAGTAGCAGGAGATAATGTATTCACTCACATAAGTAGATGCTCCGTGTGTCAAGCTCCAGGTCCAGTGATGGCCGTCCATAGCCAAACTATACAAGAACCGGACTGTCCAACAGGGTGGCGGCCATTGTGGAGCGGGTACAGTTTTGTAATGGTAAATATAGCCATCTAAAAACACATTTACATATTAATATCTTAGGACAGGAAACTATTCATAAATATAAATGTGTGTCAATACATATTTTTAACTTATTGAGATATTGCCATTGTCGGGAACATTATAAAACCATAACATTTATAACAGAATATACATGTTCTACAGATAATTACGTTTCATAACACATTTCTGACACTCTTGTTTCAGCATGCTGTAGGTGATTTCGGAGGTGGACAGCATTTAGAGAGTCCAGGAAGTTGTTTAGAAATGTTCCGTGTAAATCCATACATAGAATGTAATTCAAGAGGGGAGTGCCATTATTTCTCCGAGAAATTCAGTTTTTGGCTGATCTCTGTCTTCGATAAAGAACAATCTACTATTCAAGGAAGTACATTAAAAGCAGGACAACATTTAAATCGAGTTGGCAGATGTAAAGTGTGTATGTTTGGATAAACTTATTAAAAGAAATATATGCGACTACAATGCGACTACACTCTCAAAGATTTATGCCGATTGTGCAGAGATACTTGATAACAGACATCATGTTCCTAACTTTCGCTTCCATCCTGGTTCTATATGCAAACATTCAGTTGATGTCGATGCAAGCAACTGGATTAGTTTATGTATGTCCGTATGTAAGAATGTTGAATGTTGTAACTTTTTTAGTAAACTAAAATCTGTCCCCAGTGAAAAATTACTGAGTTTTAATACAAAAGATAGCTTTTTATCGGAAGAGAAATCACTAAATGAGGTCTTCAGTTTTGATATGCATCATGTTACTTCACCGCATTGTGATATACATGGACAGGTGTATGTACTGTATGTACGTGTACTTCCAAGACTCTTTTAAGAAATTCCCACCAATTTTTACTGATTGATTACCGTATTTAAAATCTCACATCTAGCCGGACTCTTGCTTTTAAAATGATTCGGCATACAGGTAGTTTTTATTCAAGCACGTAAAGCTGAGTAATTTTAAAACATTCTCTGATCATCTTCCAGTATTGATCTTTAAAAAAAAGATAATTAATTAATCTACAGTAGACACGATTGGAAACACCTTTTTTGTTATAATTGATATCGGCTAATTGATAAAAACTGCTGTAGACAAATCTTTCATAGTCTTTCGCAAAAAAATGTAATGAAAACGTGTACAGCTGCATCTATTTCAAACACCTAAAGCTGAGAAATTTTAAAACATTCTCTGATCATCTTCCAGTATTGATCTTTAAAAAAATACTATAAATTAATTAATCTACAGTAGACACTATTGGATACACTTTTTTGTTACAACTGATTTCGGCTAATTGATAAAAGCTACTTTAGACAGATCTGAAATAAATCATATTTATGAAAGAAATTTCATAGTCTTTCGCAAAAAAAATGTAATGAAAACGTGTACAACTGCATCTATTTCGTAGTGTCTAACGTCTTAATTTCAAAGCTGAACAGCAGTTCAGTTTCATGATTTAAAGTTAAATCTCAAGCAAAATATCATAGGTGTAATGAATCAAATGCTGTTGGCTGCGTAACGTCAAACAATCCTGGATGGCTGCTATTGGTTATATTTGAAGGCGGTATCGATTTAGTAGTACTGATAGGTGGCGCTGGTGTCACCGGAACCGTCGGTGAATGGAAAGCATAAATATCAGTCGTTATACATTGAAATATGATAACACCACACACGACACACAAATACCATGTTTTGTCTGCAGCCTGCGAAAAACAAATTGTATAATAAACTAAAATAAATATACAATATATTAACCTATAATACAAATACAAAAGATAATATAATACAATGATCGGTACATGTTTTGTCTGTTGCCATATTTTTTTCCCGTTTTTTTTTTTACTTGAGTTTATAGACAGAAATGTATTTCATATAGTAACACACTAAAAAAGTTTAATTCTAAAAGCGCGGCATCTATGCATGTTTGCAAGTGAATATTACAGACACAGTAATTAAGCAGTGTGATAATGGTACGTTCACTCGAACTAATATATCCATCATGATCCAATTGCTTAACTAATATACATTGCAAGGGATGTCTCCACAACGGTAGCATCAGCTGACAAATGGTTCTATATCGGGAAACCAATTAAAGACCCGGAATGTAATGTATTAAAAAATATAGAACTGAAAACCATAAATAAAAGTATTAATACCAATGGGAGATTTTATTGCAGACGCATGATAAAGTTCATGTACATGACTGAATAACAAATACTTACTATGTCTCCACTTCTGTACCACCACGCCTAAAAATAAAAGAATAAATATGTAAAACTGATGGGCTGAAGAATCTTTACCAAAATTTGCAAAAACATTCTATGCTTTAATCAGAACAATGTCAGTAAATTTCATCCCGTGGTTGTTATAATCTACCAGTCCTTCACATTTTCGTGTATACAAAGAACTATAAATTGTGAAATGTGATACTTACAATCACGCCACCGACAAAACCACTTACTGTAAAAATAAAACGATAGATTATAAAAAAATATGTAGATCATGAGACGTTACTGGTGTTCAAATGAAGATGGCATTCGTTCTTAAATTAAATTTTACTCTACTCTAATATTTTTATGACTTGACAAGAAAACGCTGATGAAGAGGAGAAATATGTTTTTTTCAATCTGCTCAAAAATGGATATCCGGGCAACTGACTTGTGCGAATGAGAATAACGTTTCTTAAAAATACACCAACTACTTGTAAAAAAACATATACTTACTGAGCAAATTAGTTGTCAATAAATACAGATTATGGTTTCCCGCTCCTTTGACCAACGTTGAAATGAAGGAAAAAAGTACCATGAGCACAGAAATTACGCCTAATATCTTAGCTGCCAACACCTGGATGAAAAATATATATTTTTCACACATTACGTTTAATGAATAAATTGCCGTTGCCTACGCATGCACATTTTTTTTTTTACCAACGCACAGTCAGCTATAGCGAGAAAAGTGCTACGTTCAGTTAAAATAAATAGTCATTATATGCATTCAGTATGCCCTCCTGCGTTAGACCTGTGCTATCTAATACACGGGGCCATACTAGATAGTTCTTTAAGTTTAATAAACAACATTTTCTCTCCAGCCGACTGCATGAGGACCAACATTTTTCCGACTACCATGCGAGTTAAAATATTATACTTTTGATACAGTGTGCCTATCGATTTTCTACTTGGACTACTTCAATCACCACTTGGAACTCCTGCACCCGGGGGCTCACTTAAAGTCGGGTACGCATGCTTGTCCGAAAAAACGGGGGTAAGGGGTACATTTTTCGCCGTTCGACGTTTAGGGTTCGATTTTGGCGGAAAACCACATTTAGGGGTATGTTTTTGGCAAATGTAACTTCCCGTTAGGGGTTTTTTTTTTTCACATACACCTCCCGTTTAGGGTCCTTTTTTCAGTGGGAGCAGCGAGCATTACCTTTTGGCGACCATTTTGCATTTTTTTTTTAAATTTAGAGTATTATTTTGTTTTGACGACGTTTTTTTTTTTTGGTTGTCGATTTTTTTGGGAACAGTTTTTTTTTTGGTTGTTAATTTTTCAGAGAAAAACTCTCGTTTACGGGTACCTTTTCAGCAAAATCCACCGGTTAGGGGTGGTATTTTGATCCTCAACTTCCCGTTTAGGGGCTTATTTTGCACCCTACGGACGAGCATGGGCACCCGACTTTTTTTCAAGTGAGCCCCCGGGCTCCTACACTGGCATATAGACAAAACATGCGCAAGCACTACAACCCTAAAGTCATGGTGGAAGAAGAACTCTTCCCGGGAAACTCATGGAAGAAATATGCTGTTAGTGTTTTTGTCAATATGCCAGTGCGGGGGTTCTACATGAGTATAGTCAATATGTCGAAGTTCGCCTATAGACACAGAGTATCAAGAATATAATATTTTAACTCGTGTAGTAATTAGGATTCGGGATTACATATATTTTGGACGGTTAGTTTCTTTCACTGTGATTTGTTATACAAGTATTCGTGACGTTCGGCAAGCCTCATCCGTCAAAAGTTGTCTGAGGTGTAGTGCGAAATTGGGACTACAGTAAAATAATACATCTATCTTAGATGAGTTTTAGATTTTAAAGCTCAGTAATAATAAACAGACTTGAAAAATGTAATCAAAAACTCACAAATTTCGGTGAGACTTCATGATATATTGCATTCGAATCTGTCGTCGCCACTTTTGGCACAAATGGCCCTTGGTAACTTGGTGTAGACGGATTTTTACTTCCTGATTCGGACATTGTAAATAAGTCTTTTATAAGTCACATGATTTAAGCCGACTCCAAATTTAAGTTGCGAAAGGGATTGTGAATGGTTGAACTTTTTTCCAATTCGTCGCGCTACCTGGTAGAAAATATATCCAAACTAATTTTGAATCCTTTAATAAGTAAATTACTATTATATATGAATCTAATACGAATTAAAATCATTGGAAAAAGGTTTTTACTTGTTTCTGTTACTACTGAAATGTATCTATACGTAATGTAAATAGTTTACAATAACAAAAACAAAGATGACCAATCAAAACTGTGGTTATAAGCTAGAGTTTGACCTTAACCTTCAAACCTTCAGTTGCAAAAATGGCAGACGACAGAGCTGGTTTGTTGGCGACACAACAAAGAAAACCATCGACAAGCGACCCATTGTACCATGACAGCACACAAACGCCCTTAGCTGTAAGTGCATATTGTATTGGTAATTTCCAAGCTTTTCAAAATTCAAAAATTGGATTCGTGTAAACTGTATATGTATATGTTGGAGCTAACAAACACGGAAGTAATATTTTCGCATGACCCAGGATACACGACGCTGCCTATAGCTTGCATGCAGCGGAGCCGCAGGGTCATGACCTGTATGTGTTAAAAAAACTATTGAAATGATATTAAACTAGTTTTTTTTCTTAGACACATTTCGTACACTTTTTAGTAAACACTTAGAATGTCGTACGATACCGTATGTAGCAGAGGGTGTTGTAGCAAGGAGTTGCCATGCTCCGCGGCTCGCCTGTTGTAGTACAGGCTGCCATAATAGGGTCTATAGTACTATACATGTTGACAGGTCTAGATATCTTTTAGGGCGAGTCCGGGGGTGAGTGGAGTCTCCAGTGTGTTTAATTAGTCCCCAGTCATAATTGTTTGATGTTTTCATTTTTTTTGCAGAGACTTTCTCAATTGGCATTCATTGTTGTTGTTACTATTATGGTTTTGGTGAGTACATTATTACTACTAAGGGACCCCCCCCTAAGAGCAAGTAAAAAAAATGATGACCCCCCCCCCCTTCGACAGGCGAGCGCCCACAGGGCGCGAAGCGAAACTAGGGGGGTCCGGGGGCATGCTCCCCTGGAAATTTTTTTAATATTTCATGTGATTTCCTGCAATCTGGTGCATTTTGGGACTATTTCTTGCCATGATACATTGT
>JAOXYB010068534.1:0-10057 GCA_028565635.1 Phoronis ovalis
ATTACTTCATACCATTAAATATGTCTGTTTCATTTGTTAATGACTCGACTTTGCTTTATTACTGATGAGCTTTTATTTTTTGGATATTTAGTCTGCCTTCATAAAAATGCACCATTACTAAATTTTAAATTTATATTGATATTCTTTTTACTTTAAGAAGCAATTATCTTCACTTTTTATTCTTACTACCAAAAACTAGATTATTTGGTTAATTGGGTAAGTAATAAAAATTATTAGCACAAAAACATTTTTACAGTTTGTTATACTTTTAAAATGATCCTCCCAATCGAGCTTATTCCTGTACATAATTAGTACTTAGTATTAAACTGTACAATATATAAAATTATCATTTTCTTTAAAAAATGTAAAATATAAACATCATTTACTCACCATATATTTGATTGCATATATGCTGTAATACCTAGGACGTCCGCATAGGTCAATATATAGCTTTAGATATGAAATTATTCACTGTCTGTGTGCATTTTTGACAACACCTTTTATTATATCTTGAAGTTAACTACCAATATGTACACTCTTGTCATATCACTTTTTATTATATACTTCAATGTGCACTTGAGATGGAGTTTGTGTCCGCATTAACCTGACTAGATTTGTCATGTCAAATTATGTAAAACTGCGTAAGACTATTGTATATGAAAACAGCCTGCAGGGAAGTATTACATTTTATAATCAAAATATGTGTTTTATTTTGATTCAATTATACATTTTTTTGTGTTATTATATGATACTTTTATGAATGATTTATTGTTTCTGGGGAGATTTCAAGAATCGACTCACAATTTCTTAGTACAAGATAAAATTTTTGAAGTTAAACCATACCAAAAAAAATAACTAAATAAATAATAATTATGTATTCTTATTAAATTTTGACGCCCTTTTAATTATGTATTAAGCTGATGCAAAAAAAAATGTTTAGTGCTGTGTACTAATTAAAATGAGTTGTATTTTTAATTCGGGTTTTTGGGAAAATGCTACAGTATCCTGTATATACGTTGAGCATGCGTGAAGATTGCATTGTGGGTAATCAGCAAAGATGGCGAGTGTGGAGCGAGCTTTGCAGATGTTGAAAAATATGCCACGGGTGGCGTTAAATAACACTAAGGATCAGCTAAATCCAACAAAGAAGGTAACCAACTTTTAAAGTTAGACTTAGGGATTATCTTCTATAAATGCCATTTCTTTAGAACAAAGAAAAGTCCTCGAAAAGTGTCACATGCTGCGGCGTGCCATCTGACCTGTCTTCTGAGCACCACCATGGCACCAGCCCCAATAATATTAATAGGCCCAACATGTTAGGTCTATTATTTGGACTAGCCCATAACCAGACAGGTGAAACATGTCCAGTTCGATCTTCTCTCTAAAAGTGTTATGTATTGATTTGTTTTTAGCTGCACACAATCAATAGCAAATCACTTAGTCTTTAATACTCAGTACCTTAGACTAACTAAGTTCCCAACAATTTATCTATTGTACTTTGACCTTTGTAGTCATTGACATTGTACTACAGTCTACACCAGGCAGAACCTGCCTCCCCCTCCCAAACTGTCCAGGATCAGTTGGCATTCCCTTACAAGGTTGACCAAAGGAATTTAGATGATTCCTGGATAGTTTCTATACTATTTGCTTTCGAGTATCCGGCAACGTTCTTTGCTGAGCTTATGATTGCTATACTTTAATCGAATTGAAAAGGATAGTCAGTTAAGTTTTATGTGGCGATTTAGTGCTGGGAAATTGATGCCTTTAGCCAAAGAGGATATGCAGTGGTATGGCATTGCAGAGTGCTGGGAATTCCACAGATCAAAGTGCATGATTCAGAACTTCAGATTTGATTATATACTTATTTTGAGATGTAGTAGTCGGGTAAAGTGGATCTCCCTCGAAGGAATTGTAACATCTACTTGAATGCTGATAAGATATTTTTAAATTGTAGTCATTTCAGTCTTGTTCATTTTCATCACAAGAATGTTGATAGAACTTTTATAGATCACCCCAGGAGAAACTACAATGTAAGAAGATATGCTAAAAGGTCAGACAAGAGTTCAACTTATTTCTGACATGTCTTACAATAAAGGATTACACAATATTACACTTGTTTAAGATAATTTGCTTGGTTCATATTTCGCACGGCTTCATAGCGCCATTAGCGGAAATGGAACCATGCGCACTACTGCAACTTTGCGACCTTTACCTTTAAGCCTGGCTACGTTTATTTGCAATTAAGAATGTAATACATTTTTTCTGCTCAAATAATTCTATATGAAATGTTTATTTAATCAAGTTACTGATAACTTGTCAAAGAACATATTTTGTTCATCGAAGAATAAATTGTAAGCATGCGTTTAACATAACATATTTTTAAATACAGCATTTTAATTGGCAACCTTCGAAAAAGTTTTAAATAGTGCTTCATTGCAGCTTAAAATGTTGTCAAGATCACTGTTTTTTTGAGTTAAAGAAATTGTTTTATATATCTTAAGAAGTTCCCTGTTCGCTTTATTATTTTAAATGCATACCATTAGTACTTGTCATGTGATATTTGCCCTCAGGTAATTTAGATGAAAATGAACTGGTATGTGTTTTTCAGTTTTTAAGTATTTACACTTTTCAACATGTGCTTTTTTAAAAACCATAGCTTGCAGCTCGTTTTAAATGTAAAAGGTGTTTCTGCACATGGTAAAATAATGCTGAACTGTATTATGTATTTTTGAATGATGTTAAGTATTAAAGAATGCCCATGTTTATTTAATATTAATAAAAGAATTATTTGCTGTGCCACAGTTAAGTCCTGAGAAAAGTTTGAGTTATTTTCCTAAATGCTAGAAGGCAAAATCTTCTGAGATCATTATGCAATTTAATTTGAACTTTAATTCATACTGAGATTCTTGTATTATATGGGTAATACAAATTGCCCAAATCCAAGACCGGCAGTCCGGTGCACAGTACTAATTCATGCATCAGTATTACACGGAGTTCAAAATAACCAAGTTTAATCAATTTCATGTTCTGGGCACAAACGTTACAATATAGCTTTGCGGCAAATCTAATCCTCTACATAAATATTAACCTGTCAGAGTATTGTCATCTACTAAACTGTTCATGGATTTGTGACAAAACGGGTGATATGTATGAGCACAAAATTCAAAGGAGAGATGGGGAAGACATTACTTAGACTGCAACATTAGCTTCTCTGATACTGTTTTTTTAATAAAATCTATAAAGTTAGCATCATGACAATCTCCAGTTGTGGGTTTGCAAACCATGCAACTGCATCTTCGAAGGCTAATAATGCAGTTGCATGCATGCACATTTTTGCTGTAAATAAAGCTCAGAATCCAACTTGTGGTAAGAGGATCTGTAATTGAAGTATAGTTGTTCAATAGTTTCCAGTTTTATTTACAGCTCTGACACAGTTCATACAAATTGCTTCATTTTATGAAATGAAATTGGATGAAACAAGCTGTCACTTAGGGTAAAGGATTTAGGTTGATGTTGCATGGTTAAATTAGTTTTCTATTTGTTTGGATTGGATAACAGCCTTATAAAAAGTCTGACTGTGCAATACTGGATAACAGGCTCTCATATTACAAAGGGAGGATTAAAAAATGTGTCAATACATTAACAAGGCATTGGATGTAGCTCACATATTTGGAAGAATCTCCATATGGAATATTTACACTGATATCCTGTGACGTCAACAATTATCACGCGATGCTCTCTGATTGGCTAAGCACCAATCAAAGCCGAGTTGCCAGCACTGTAAATGGTGTTATTGATGATTAAAGCGCCCTAGGTTGACCTGCTTAACCTAGCATGGGGCTCACAAAGTAGTACATTAAAATGAGAGCCATACATTAAATATATGTAAGTGGTTTTTTATTCAAAACTACCTCCGTCACAGATAGCATTGGACAATTACCACACTTCAAGAAATATTAACAACTTTCAAACATATATGGTTTGTTAAATGGTTTACTAATTTGTTGCAACAACATAATTGTAACAAAATTCTGTTGTAAAAAATGGTGCTGATATTTTCCCCATCAATATCCCTCTTGACACAGTAGCATTATGTAGCAAATTTGAATACACTCTTTCACTGTATTTGTTTATGCGTTGAAATAACATAGCCCTGGGAGCACCTGTGGCCAGTATAAAGCATCGTAACTTGGTGTATTCTGTTTACGACCTTTTGAACTTACTAAAATGCCGCTTTCATCAGAAATTTGTAAGTTAGATGTTTCGTATTGAAACTTTCTCTAGAAGGTTTATTGATGAAGGTTACTTTATACTGTAACCTAATTATATCAGGTGACCTACCCGCACGAATGCTCCATATATGGCCAAATTTGAGCAATAAAATATTCTCATTATTTGCATGATTTTTTAATCTGTGATCTGTTGATTAAATTGTGCATCATCACAAAAAACGTTGTGTTATATAAAATATATTGAAACCTGAGGTGAGGATTTGCTCTCTATTTACAACATCATTTCCTATGGTGAATGTACTGGGGGAAGATCATTGCCCTTAAGTTAACATTACCAAGAAGTGTGGTTAGTACGGTAGCAAGATCGGTCCGTCATGGCAGGAAAACAAATGAAACCTTTTTGTGCCACAGTTTCAAAGGGATATGAATTATTGCTGTATGTGTACTATTTTATTGGATTACTAACTAAAATTACTTCAAGCTTTCTTTCTACTGTATAAATGTTAATCTTGCCTAGTTCCCATTACTTCATTTACCATATTTAATTAACCCCCAGCCTTAACCACAACTCTCCTGGGTACTTTGACATTTTTTGAATGCTGTTGCATTTTGCAAAATATGTTTGCAGGGCACACTCAGGCTGCGCGCCATCTTTCGTGGATTTTTTAAATCACTTGTTATCTGTCTTCACCGATTACACAAGTTCACACCTTTGAACCTCAAAGGTTATATAATAAACCATGCTGCTGTACTCCTTTCTGTTTGTACACAGATCACATTGTTGTCTAAGTATTCTTAACTTCAAATTGACAGCTTTTCTAATCAAATTAGTGGTTGTGGAAACTTATAAAGGCTCCTTGCCTTTGGGGCAAAGGCGTCTGAGGTTTTGAGGTCTTAGTTTAGGATTTTTCATCCACTTGTAGACAACAATGAAGACCTATTCTTGATAAGTGTTTGTAGAAATGTACACTCAAATTCTGGTAATCACAAATTGTTATAAATTGAGTATGAAGTGGATATGATTCTTGGTACAATTATGAATGTCAATGTAGTTTTGATCAAATTGAAAAACTAACCGAAGCTGGATAAACTTTACTGTACCATTAAATGTTGTTGAAATGTTATATATTATCTTATAATATTGAAATCCTATAATTAATACTAGTATGAAGTTTTGTTTTACATTTTTTTTAGAAAAAGTTGCCCCGTGGTCAACATGGTGGTAATAAATGTGGACGAGGAGACAAAGGTCAAGGTCAACATAACACGCTTCCCCGCCTAGGATTTGAGGGTGGTCAGTCGCCATTTTATCTGATTATACCTAAAGAGCCTTACTATGCAGGACACCAGTGAGTTATTGTTGCCTACTTGAGCTAGGGTTACTTAAAGATTGGTAGTGACAATTTATTTCTGTAAAAGTTGAAGCCAATCTATTTGACTCCAATCGCAATACTTTAGTTGCATACTAACCTGTATATGGTTCAGCAATCTTGAAAGCTTTGGACTCTGGTCTAAAATTCTAATTTATTGACTAAAAGTATTACAATTTCTATGTATATTTGTATTTTTTAATTGGTTAGTTTGCTCCTTTCTGCTAGGATCAATACATGTTAACCTGGAAGTATTCAAACTAACATCTTAGGATTACCATTAGTTGTAAATAGAGAGCTTAAGAACTACGAGTAACGAGTAAAGTATGAGTGTCTACCACAACCATTAAACTGTCAAGTAAAAATAACACTAGTAGTCCGTATTTATACAGACATTTCTGTAAAAACAATCGAGTGAGTGATTTTCTTTTAGTTCATGCTTTAATGTATGTGACATACACACACTTTGCTCGTTACTTGCAGCTCATATGTAAGAATCTTAAGCTCTCTAATAATAATAATGACACAGAATAGCCACATAATCATGTACATGCAGAGTTACTGGTTGGTTTGTTTGCTAGTTTATTCTAATCAAGCCTCAGTACGCAGTATTTATTTATTGCCCAAAAGCCTGTTGAAATGATACGAGTCAACTAGCTAATTAACAGATCATGCAAAAATAAATTTCATACAGTAATGCAAAACAGTTTGTGTAATGTACATTTGGGGTTTGCATTAAAAGCTCATAGGCCTTAAGTGAGAACTTTGAACATATACATGTATTATTTGTTAATTTTTTGCAGCATAAGAAGACAGTATCCACCATTATCACTGCTTGAGTTGCAGAGAATGATTGATCTTGGAAGAATCAACACAGATGAACCAGTAGATCTTACACAGATATGTAATACAAAGTTGTACAAGATGAAGGTAGACAAAAGACATTATGGAATTAATCTAACTGATGAGGTCAGTCTCAAAGCAAATAGTTGCTAAAAATTAAGTTTAATCATACCACAGATTTTCAAAAAAATTTGCAGTAATTTCTGTCAAAATGCAGTATATTGCTAGCCTGAAATACTAAATAAACAATATTTTGACATGCCTTGAGTAGAAGGTGTGTTTTGTTGTAAAATGTTTTATAAACTGCAAATCTGTTCATTTTGGAAAAGCATGAGCATCTGATATGCTTCTGTGCTCCATCTGGTAAAAATATGGAACCAATATAATAGTTTTAGAAACCAGACTTACTTCTAGTTGGTGCTTTACACATCTGTTGCTATAATCAGCAAGGAGTAATCCAGAGCTTTTAAAAACATTTAAATTTCTTTAAATGAAGAAATATGAAAATTTTAAAACACAATCACAGTGTGAGAATTAATTGTTTAAACATTATAACACTATCAGTTGTGTAACAGAATGAGGAAATCTAAAACTTTCTTGTGTATTGATATGCTCAGAAGTTGCTAAATGCTTGATGGTAATAGTGTTTAAATTAAATGTTAAAAGTATATTTTTTATTTCAGGGTGCTGACATTTTTCAAGCAAAGGTAAACATTGAAGTACAGTGGACAAATGAAGTGGTCATTGCTGCTATAGAAAGAAATGGCGGTGTTATTACCACTCGGTATTTTGATCCACATAGTCTCATGGCTCTTACAGATCCTGAGAACTGGTTCTCAACAGGCAAACCAATTCCTCGTTGCAAACTACCTCCTCAAGAGGCAGTAGGTTATTACACAGATGCTAGCAATCGAGGATATCTCGCTGATCCTGATAAAATCCGAGAAGCTCGTGCAGTGACAGCGCAAAAATTTGGTTATAACATTCCAGACATTAGAAATGATCCTCAGTTTGAATTGTTAATTAGGAGAAAAGATCCACGACAAATATTTCATGGATTGGAACCCGGATGGGTGGTTAATTTAAAAGACAAAACTGTGTTAAAACCAAAAGACAAAATATATGAGGAATATTACAAATCATGATGAGATGCTACGTTAAACGATAGAGAATATTGTATACTTGTGCTTCGAAGAATCTAAATACCTGTCCACTTTGTGTGAAACGTTTCTTTTGGGCAGAGTTGATACTTATAAAGAAGTATTCGCGGAACATTTTATAAATCTAGTCCCGTTTTGACAGTGAAGTTTGATATTAAACAGAAACTCTCAATTGTGAAATAAAATAATTTGCAGTATCTATCTTACACATTCAGAGTATTTTACTTTTTGTTCTCAAAATTAGGTACAAAAGGTGGAATTGGTGGAGCATTTGAACAATTCATGCATTTTACTTGCACAGTTAGAACCAACACCAGATTTTTTTTAAACTTGCCACTAGATGGCATTAGAAATGACTGTTTTAACATTAATACAAATTTTTCCAGTGACAGCTGTACTGCGCAGTATCTTAACAAGAGTTCATGTTCATGGTCATATATATAGCTCATAATTATAATAATTTGCTTTCCAATAATTTTACTTATTTCAAGAGACTGCTATAGACTTGCGTACATTGTTCATTTGAAACAAGCTTTGGTGCTGCTATGATGTACAATAAATGTGATCAACTCTAGATGTGGATCAAATTCTTTACCACAGTATTACGTATTAAATGTGCATTTACCTCGGTGGGCCTAAAACAAGGGAAAGATATAACAAATTACCTATTTAGCTGGCACTTTGCAGTGCACAAAACTAGAACGTTTCATTTCATAGTCTGCATATGTAAACCCAGTGATTGACTAGCATTTGTAATTTCAGTTCATTATTCTAACAAATTTCACATCCACAAAACTTGTTCAGAAGAGTATAGTAGTCATTTAAGGAAATCCTAGGATTGCTGTTGACATTTCTAGTCTTTTATATCAACAAGTCCTAATGTTGTTGACAGACATCCAACTTGGCATATGCCTGGCTTAATGATTGGCATGCTGTTTGTCACACTATACTGAGGTATGTCAGTCAACCAAGTTTCTTCTGCTACAAAATTGTCTTTCAACATTCTGTAGAGTGCATTCTTATTGTCCCACATGAGACCATATTCAGAATGCCATTTACTGAATTTGATGTCGCATTTCGTCCATTAAATTAGTTTTATGGTCTGCAGGATTGGGTCTCAGTTCATAATTTGTTATCAATATTTGTTCTCTTTGAGCCTGCCAAAAGAATAAAAACTAATAAAAAAAAAAAATTCATTGACAGATAGAAGGTGACATATTTACATTTTGATAATTGCATTTCCCAGTCTCTTATTTAATGAAACATGCTGCAAACAGCAGCATACAGTGATGGTGGAAAGTAAATTCAATAATGGCGAGCTGGTGTAAGGAATCAAAAGTTGGCATAAGGCATCTACCATGAAATTAAATTGTTTAAACTGTAGCAACAAACAATGCTGTCTTATTGAACATGTAGAGGGTCAATAGTTTGTGACATTTGGTGGGGTAGTACTCCAAAAGGGTCTTATTCTCAACGCACAGTATAAATACCGTATTTTCTCGAATAATCGCCCTTGGGGCGGCAATTTGACTTGAAGACCCATCTGAATTAATACGAGATAATCACATTTTTATTCATTATTATGTGTAGCTGATTAGCTCTTTATTGGGTTTTAAGGAAATATGGTACTATATATCTTTAATAAGTGTTTTTTGGCTTGCAAGATAAATTTCGGATCACCTCCATGTAATAATATTTCCAATAGAATTTCCATGCCGAGTACGGCAGAAGGTGATTTGCGCTTCTTCCGATGACATTCACAATAATTGTGTTTCCATGTTGAGCAAGATTGTATACACTGCACAAATTCCTCTAGGTATGCGAACAACAAAATAAACTTACTGTTTGTTTAAGGTTTGGGAGAGTTTTTCTTTTGAAAATAAAATTCCATTGCACACAGAATTTCGCTTATTTTCGCCGATTTTGTTTGATAAACTGGCAATCTTCAAAATTTTCCTTATGTATCGCAAACAATAATTTTAAAAAAATCTAAAATAATAATACCAGGAGTACAAATAAGTTAATAATCGCCCCCTCTCTATTAATTGCCCCCCCCCCTTAAATATTCACCCAGGGCGATTATTTGAGAAAATACGGTAGTAGAAGCATAAAATTATTTCACAGTGAAGAACCTAGCAAAGCATAAAGCAGTTGTGCACTTTGAGGTATCACTTTATTTCCATGATATATAAATCACCAGTTTATGAAATTTAGTTTAGTGTGGATACACTTCACTGCTGTAGAAAAATAAATGTGACTCAATCCTTCAGGTGAATAACTAACAGCCACCCTTCTTATTTAGATAATCCAGTAGATGTCGACCCACTCTTATGTGTAAGTTCTATATCTATTATTCTGCATTACATTAAATTTTAACATACCGTATTTTCTTTAATAATCGCCCTGGGCGATTATTTAAAATAAATGCTCTTAGGGGGAGCGATTATTAGAG
>JAOXYB010068545.1:0-10057 GCA_028565635.1 Phoronis ovalis
GACAAAATTCATAGCTTTGCCCTAGCTCAAATAATCCTATCAAATTTTGGTTTATTTTACTTTAAAAAGCTAATATTGGTTTCAATCTCTTGTACAGTGATTTACCTTTCAAACAGAAACAAACAAAAAAGCCAGCGCCAAGGAGGAGAATTAAGAAAACTCAAAAATTTAAGGTTGACGTACTACTTAATTCCAGCATGGCCAGGCCACTCCGCCACCACTGCTGTTACATCAATTGTGACCTTAGGCCATGTGATAATTTATCTAAGAAACACCCACAGACACCGACATCCCGCAGCCTACTTTTAACAGATAAAAATCAGGCCCAAGTCGAACATTTTTTTTAATCCAAAATTGATATATTAAAAAGATTAAATATACATAGTATCATTATCTACTACCTCTATTAAGTGACTAAGATATTTGTTTGTTCAATTTCACCAAGCGCGTTGTTCGACAGGTATTTAAAAAAACAAGATTGGTGAACTTAACACTTAACATGATATATGCGAGCCGTGCATGATATTGCTGATGTCTCCAGGACAATATCGAATTCACTTCTATTATAGTGTCAAAAAACCAAGACTCTGTGTTCCAAAAAAGAGAGTAAGTTGAACATTTTTCTGAAAAGAAACCACAAACGTAAGGACAATGAGCCCTGGGCACGCCACTGAGTACTGAACTCTGGTTGTCCTAATACATATACCTAACGCTACATCGAAGAAGGGAACTGTATCGCGGGTAGCATTTGTCCTAATTTATATAAGCGCTTATTGCAATAGGGGTGTGTTACTAACCCATGTTACATGTGAAGTAACACAGCACTATTACAATAGGGACTAGCGTTCATAATTTCCCCTATTACAATAGTAATAGACAATTAATGCTACATAAATCGACCGCTATTTATAACTGTATTAATTAAAAATATCACTAGACCAATCTCGCTGCACTAAAGTTTATTTTATAAAAACCTATAATGTCGTAGAAACTTGACCCATGGGATCTACGTCCTCTACAAGACTCTCTACACGTACACATTGACAAGCAACGTACAACTAAAATAATGTTTGAGACATTAGCGAAAGAGTTGAGTTGATATATTTACGGTAAAAAAATGTGACAATTATGAAGAGCGATGTTGAGACATTTAAGGTTGCAGTTGTGACATTTATGAACATTTAAGACAATTGTACGTGGTAATGTTTTAACACATTTGCGTTTTGGGATATTTACTTGGTAAAATCTCACATCTTAAAACATAAATTTCAATAAATATAAGTTCAACACCTCTACAGCACAAAGGTTTAACTTGGCCAAAGTTTACGTTCAATAGGGATCACTAATGGAATGTCTCAGATTTTCTAAATTTTGCTCTATTTTTAAATAATGTGTCAGAAAAAATTATTTTCTTTCTTACTGTAGAATTTTGCAGTAAAGAATCATCACTTTTGAATAAAGCAAAATTTAACAAATCTGAGGTAGTCCTTCAGAGACCTGTAATTGAAGTTAAATTTTGTCATAAGTTTCTGCTTTCAGCTAACAATATTGGTGCTGGAACTAAATGGTTTTGTATGTTTTTTAGAAAAGTAACATTTGACCCAAAATGCTTCTATTAATTACTAAAACATAATCACGAGTCGTAATCTTGAAGTTACTACCTTTCCAAAAAGGTATACATTTGCCATGCATGTTATCTGTTCTAAATTTGACAAGAACTTTATAGTTCGAACAAGTTGTGCAGAACAATACTCGCCTCCTCATCTGGTTCGAAACCAGTTAAAAGTTAACTAATTGGAAACAAGCTTACATTAAATGTGCCAATTTTTCGTAGTGTAGGCACAATTAAATAGACTCAAATTGATTAAAAATAAATCAAAACGTGTGGATGCAACATTAACTGGCTTAACTGTAACTGCGCCGGCTCATATATATCTTTATCCAGCAAACTAAGAAAGGTGGTGACTTCGATTGGCTTAATTATAACTCATCATTCTCCACATGCATAATAGTTAACATACATGTAGATACAGGCTCACTGCAATGTAACAAGCCCTCGCAAACTAATATAAGCATGCATTTAATAAAAACAGTACTTTTATAGCTGTCCCCCCCCCCCTGTATATATGTATATAATATACTTTAATACGTACATCTTCTCAATATTTCTGTCTGCCCCAATTTTTTAAAGTTTAAAGATACACCTTTTTTGTGGTGTATACATTTCATGTATTAACTGACAATGTGACATATTTACATTTTCCAAATGTATGGAAGGTTAATCCAGACAGATTTATCAAGTTATTCAGTTTGAAGCAAAGCAAATAAAATTATATGTATAAAATGAACTATTTTACAGAGTATGAATGGTACGTAGCCCACATATCCCTCTAGTGACGAACATGAGAAACTACAATTAGAAAAGTGACATATTGAAGTTAGTTTTGCTTGAGCTTTGTTCATTTTGTTTTTACTTAGTATACTATAATTATGTTAAAATTATACAATTAGTAGGATATTTCTTTACGTTATGACATAAGTATTAATTAGTAAGATAAGATAACCACTTAGTCTAGTATAATTCTTAAAAGTGTCTTACTAGTTGTAACTTTAATTCTGTTACCAATATTTAACAATAGCGGCATGGCCATCTGCTTCTGAGAGTTTGGATTTCTTTACAGAAGCACACAAACAGATGTACATAAGACATTAAGTAGCTTAAAAGAAAATAATAACTGCGATAAACGTATATGAACACGATATATCGATCGTCTTTTGACTTGCTCGTGGGCACAATACGTTACTACCGGTTTTGCTAGAAACGTCATCGTATATACTGCCTCACTCACCATTATTTAATATTTAATTACTTTATGGACTATAGCTGTACGTACATTCGAACTGCTTATTATTTTAACATTTTATCAACAGTTTGCGATTACTGAGTACACTGGGTTACCGAGATTGGACGAATGTTTAATTTGTTTGACGTCGCTTTAGAATAGGCATGGTTGTGTTATTAGGATGCAGACTTAAACAGCGAAAGGTCGTGCTAAATAATGATATTGACCAGTATCTTGTACTAGCAGTGACGACTTAATCATATTTGTTGTTCCCTTAGACATTTCAATTCAGAAACACATTTGTCCAATTTAGTCAAAATCGGTGTCGGTATCCTTCAAGTTTTCGCTTAACTAAACATTGGATTTTAGCAACACGGCGTCGCGGAATGAAGATCCTAATATTTGGTATCACATGTTGGCTTACATTTCAGAGAGCACCAGCAGGTAAATGTAATAATATGGTGTTCTGTTAACACAATTAAACTAATTAAAATGTAATGTTAAAATTAAAATGTAGCTTTCTTAAATACAAAATTGTGATTTTCTGGTTGGAACCGACAATTATAAATAATGAAATGATCTATGTACGACGATCTATTTACGTGAATTGCTTTAAAATTAAAAAATATATACATATGCAAACGCGTAAACGTGCTTCATTTAAGCACTTTTGGTTAGAGTGGTCGTTTCAAAGGAGGTCCGGGGTTCAACCGAATTCCTTCAACTTACGAAAAACTGACTTATATAAATAAACAAAACTTTTTTTTTAAATATCAAATTATGCTGTAATTTTGATAAAAATTGACCCCCGAAATCCTGGGACCGCCCATGGGTTAATTTAGTGGAACATTTTTTTCCGAATGCATCTTCTATAAAAAGACAATTGCAATCTGGTTCTCTCCTCTTTATATGTTTATTATAAAGAGCAGAGCTCTATATTTGTTGACGAACCAGCTTATTCATTGGTTGCGCAATCGATTGCAGGTATATACTTATACTTATTCTGCGTGAGAGTATAAAAAGTACAATCAGAAAATCATTATTATTATTAATTAAAATACTAATTTTATTACGCACTGACATATGGCAATCAACAATGAATTTGAAAAAGAAAAGAAATGTAACAAATATGTTATATACAAGAGCTACGTCTGAATGCTCTTGTTTCATTTGTTTGGAACAATACCAAACAATATTGCGCAAAAATGTTACTGTAACGATATGCACAAGGAATAAGTCATTCACAAGCAGTGTTAAACATAAATGGAGCGCAATAACGCAATTCTGCAAATTTTGTTAAACAAAAGTACGCCTTTGACGATACATTTGGGTATGTCGCTGGTACGCTGACCTGTGTCTCTGGTCCACACTTTTGTAATCAGAAAAAAATGGTTTAGTACTTAATAGTTTTTGTACTTCAGCTCCAGATAACAAAGGTACAGAGTTCATCATGGCATTTGGAGAAAACTTTCCAAACAATTACCCCTTGGAACTTTTCATTGCAACTGATTCTGAGAATGTTACCGTTCATATCAGTGTGCCACGGATGAGCGAAACGTATGCAACCCAAACTGTGAGTATAAACGTACAATTTAATTATTTCGTGATTGATCCAAAATCATTGAGATTGCCCGAAGCTGTCATGAATTTTATTAAAACGAATGATACCAAATTTCAGAATTGATAAATGTGCCTTCTTTCTTTTGGGAAATTTTGACCAATCCTTGCTTTTCCGTTGTAAATCAGAAGTCACAGAAAATGATGAGGTCAGTTAGATCAAACTTTTCCTTTGGATACAACATTTATTTCTCGTGTTTATGAGGTAGAATAAGGTCTCGTAGATATACATTGTGACACTGTACTGTTCTTTCAAAATTAATATACAGAAATAGACATACCAAACCAAATACATTCTTGGAAGAGTTATAGTTTTAAGTTTGTAAATTTGGAAAACAAAAGATTAAAATATATTTCTCATGCTCCGAAAAGCTACCACTTGGGGAAAAATTGTGTTTTTCAAATTTTCTTTTTTTAGAGTATCACAAAAATAATTTAGACTGCCGCCTAATTTTGTTGTGTATTATTATATATAGATGCATTTTTTCTATTTACGTTTACTGCGGATGCAAACATTTATGTAAGTTTCAATATGACAACAAAATTTGTTTTACCAAACTGTTTGTTTAATGATATACGCTTTCCTTTATTTGAACAGGTCAGCGTCTCTAGAGGTAATACGGCAAGGGTAGAGTTATCAGAAAACTTGCGCATGTTAGGAAAGGGTTATCAGGATAAAGGCGTACTGATTCAATCCAGCGATGAAGTTGTCATTTATGCAACAAACAAGGCAGCCAAGAGTGCGGACGCTTTCCTAGTGCTCCCAACAGATGTTGTAGGAACACTATATTATGTCCCGTCTTATCCAAATGCACCGTTTTCTGCCGTAGGACCTCAATTAGGTAAACACTGCTTCAATACATACAGCAGGTATAAGCACAAGGCACGCAGATGCATGATCACACGTTAACAACCGATATTTTATTTCTTGTAAAACTAGTCAGAACGCAGCATGTACTAATATACATTTTGGAAAACATGTAAAATTCAGTATTATAAATAACATGATTTACATTTTATTAATAAGATATTCACATCAGTCTTAAGACAATGCTTGACACGTTGTGGGGTGCGCGTGGAGCTAGTTCCTTGCCTTATCTTAAGCAAATATGAATAACAAATACTTTACAAAATACATGTTATCAAATTTGTACATGTAAATGTACGTCATATTTGAGTAAGACGAGCAAAACATTCTATACCTCATAGACAAATGATATATTGTGTGTATTATGCGGAGATAATTAGTTGGGACCATTGAAACTACCTATGGATACCTTAAATGCAAAATTTCATAATTTTCGTTCACCCTTGTAATTACCCATTGCCAACAATAAGCATACGAAATCTGTCCACATGGACGAGTACAACTGGGATCACACTGCTTATTTGAATATGACCTATAATTACCTTTCTGTCATTGAGTAAAAATGGTGATAGTTATGATTGTCTGTGAACTCATCTTTTCAGACATTTATGATGCGAATAAATAATGAATTGGAACCACGCTCACATTCATTGCATGACGCAATGTGAGGATATTTGGTTCTCTTACTTACGGCTGACACCCGCTGAGTTACACTCGGTTCTAGGAAACTTATAATGGGTATTTGCAAAACAGTACATTTCTAATAAAAAACACGACATTCAAAAATTTGAAATCCTGTTAGGTAATATATCACTCACACGTTGATATAAAATGTGGAATTTTTTTATCCACTAAACGTTAAAAATAACATACGAATTTCAGAGTGACAAGGGATATATAATCCACTTTTGTAACACATGTTTATGCTAAACAAAGTTGAAATTAACACAGTATTGATCATATCATTGCAATCGTGAGATTGGCACTCGAGCAAGTAGCCACCACCAGCCAAGCAACATAGTTGTTTAAGATATAATATTCCTTGCTCCAGAAGCATGAACTACATTTTAGTTTCATAATAAATCGTTACTGTTGATGTTACTGTCGCATAAAATCATGAATGTGGCGTCTATCCTCCGATATGTTATTTTGTGGTGGACATCACTAGTATCATATGTAATTTGGAAATCACATGCCGCGAACAAATCACAAATTTATACTTTCATTAAAAATACTATCTATTAAAATGATAGAGGTAATATAGGAACTCGTATGCATACATGTACTAAGGTGACTCGATAAATAAAGATACCACCTACACTTCTGTTGATTTTCAACACTTTCACAAGCTACATGATGCAACCCATTGTAAGCATTGTCATATCCTACAGTTTTAAAAAAATGTATATATCTATTCTAGGCGTTATTGCTACTGAGAATAATACTACAGTCACTTTGACGATGCCTGCTAGCCGCTCAGTTGGCCAGTGGTATCAAAAAGAAGACGGCTCTGCAGTAAATGATGGAGACTCTCACACTATCATATTGGACGCCTACCAAGCTTACCAGTTGCAGATAGAACAGGACTTGACAGGAGCCAAAGTGGAGTCAAACCACCCAGTAGCAGTAGTTTCAGGGAATAAGCGGACATATATCATAAAAGATGATAGCTCAGACCATATAGAGGAAATGATTCCTCCGGTTAATACTTGGGGCCGTAAGTTTATCACAGTACCGTTTGCTGAACGAACAGGAGGTGATTTATTTCGAATAATTGGTAAGCTAAATATTTTATACGCATCTAGAAACTGTAAAGCATATAAATAATTAATAATAAATGTTGCTAATTTAAAATCAAAGGCGAATTGTACTCAGTCTTCTAACAATGAATTAAAATTACGATTATGTTTTAATCTAGTTACATGCTTTATTTCCCAGTGCTTTTATTTCGTTTCATCAGCAGTCAAAAACGACAAAATTGAGATTAGCCTTTAAACCTACATTATATGCTTTTATGCTTTAAATTTCATGTATCGGGATTTCCGCATATTTTACACACTAACACCACAAATATTTTCGACTTTGTTATACCGGCCAAAGCCATTTCGACGCAAAGAAACAGTGTTTTAACAACACAGTAATGAGATTATTCGACATTTATTTAATAGTGATTCCCATTTTATTTGGGAAGGTCACATGGGCAATGGCCATATAAACGAGACAACTATCACTGCTACTGAACAGGTCTTTAGGTGATCCACTGAGTAGTAACCGCGCCGACTATCAATAAAACCCTGAAAAGCTTATAAAAAGCTGATCATGATGTATTACATATTTACGTCAAAATCTCGTTTCAGGCAGTCGCAGCAACATCACTGTCAGCGTTACTTCAACCACAACTGGTGCTACCACGTCATATTTGCTGGTTGACCCAGGCGATTTCAAGGAATTAGATGTTGCATCAACCGAACACTTATTTGTTGAGGCAGATGGCGCTGTTTTCGTTTGCCAATATTCAAAGACCAGTAAGTCAGTTATGCTTATAAGGATTGCTTTGTTGCAGATAAAATTAAAAGCGATACTTTAAAAGTATTTTTCGATCGAATAATTTAACATTCACTACCATGTACTGCACTGTATTTAACATGCGCGTACATTTTTGAGTGCTAATAGCCGCCACCTTTCCTCCAATTCCGAAGAATCATGATCATTTTTTAGTTGCCCATGATGTTAATTAACGGATTCAGCGCCCATAGTGTCGAAATAGGTTTTTGAATCATGCCAACGAAACATACATGTACAAACTGCTTACAAACAATCGCAGTGGTCCACACGACCATTCATAAGCGATTTCACTGGAATGTTATGAAAAGAATATAGATTTTACAGGAATATATTACTGTTTTTTTTTTAGGCAGATAAGACATTCCACAGCACTTTTTGACATATGGCCTAACACTGTAGAACAGCTGATACCCTAATGCAATAGGTTGGATATCTGTGTTAAGACCCACGATAGTTGCATGACAAAAATCGTGTGATTTTAAGAGCTGAAGTGCGAGGCGTAAAATTTGTCAACTGAAATCGATGACAAAATTAGCTCCTGTAGACCAATTGCAATAAATGTATAAAAAGAGCATTGAACCTTTACAACACGACAGATTGGTCACATCATTGCTCTCGGTGGACTCATTTTACAATTTCCGTAAGAGATCCATTTTCTCTTTTGTGTATAAATGTTGTATGACCGAAAAAAATGATGTTAAGCGCAAATTTAATTGTACCGGAATACCGCCAAGCACTCCTTATTTATTACCGGAATATATTGTCACGTACTATATGCTGGACTGAATGCATAACTAACAAAATAACAAAATAATTGCAATGATATGTCTCATGTCAACCTATTATCTCGGCAGATAAGCACAAGGCACGCAGATGCATGATAACACATTAACAAACATAATTTTATTTCTAATTTAGCAAACTTGTCAGAACGCATCGTGTATAAATTATATATTTTGGAAAACATGTATATTACAAATATTTTAAGAAATACATGCTATCCAATGTAAATGTACTTCATATTTGAGTAAGACGAGTTCTAATGTTCCAATGTAGGCAAGTGTGTGAAAATGTGATTTTTTTTTTGGAATCGCTCTTGAAAGGCATTGGAATTTAACGCCGGATAATGAAGAAGTGACTATTTTTGTGTCGAAAGTTGAAGAAACAGGATTTGTGATAAATCGGCGTGTGGATTTGAGTGCAGGTACTTGATATTTGGAGCATAAATATTCCCGTTGGTTTCAGGGCCTGTTTATATATATATTATATATGGATAATATATCACATATTTATTTATTTTAAAATATAACTACGCATGCTCGCCATGTGACCGTGGCCTCCCCGGGTTTGATGGCCCACATAGTGTATATTGTTATGATAAGGTACGTAATTCTTCAAATTGACTCATTAAATAGTAATACTTCAAATTGTTTAGTTTATATGGACAATAGAATGGACCTAGGCTGTCGTATTGTACCCGGGTATTGTGCAATACGATACTGGGATATTATATTAATAACAGTTACGGTAATTGGGCCATAATTTGTATAAATAGAAATAAAATTTGTAAAACCACCTTGTACTTGATATTCCCTGTTAATCATTCCACACACGTCTATCTTAACTTCACTATAATTATGTATGTAACTATGGAACACGTTTTCCAAATAAATGCTGTTACAGTAATAAATTAGAAACACTGAATTATATAAACAATCGGAGGTATTTTATCGGATAAGAAATGATGAATGGTACAGAAGCAACAGATCCCGGGCAACAGCTTTCAATCCACCTGATACTGTTGTCTTTTGACCCAATTAGTATTAAAAAACTACAAATCGACTAAACAGCCGCTGGCTGGACCTTTTACAATTTTAAATAACTGAACTGCGCAAGCGTCGATGTTTTTAATTACATGATTTGCATTCATATTCCAAAACCGTTCTTACACGGCTGTGTGGTGGAGCTTTTTAATGGTTGCGTACATTTACATGTGCATATACTAACCATAATAATATGCAAGTATATGCATACATGTCATATATTCCGGTAATAAATAAGGAGAGCTTGGCGGTATTCCGGTACAATTTTTTCGGTCATACAACATTTTATACACAAAAGAGAAAATGGATCTCTTACGGAAATTGTCAAATGAGTCCACCGA